>CM014278.1:94784025-94808983 GCA_004135705.1 Alloteropsis semialata | reverse complement strand
GGTGCCCGTGCGCGTGTGCGCGTGCGCGCACGGGTAGGAGCAAGGGCGGCGCACGGGGGTGCGGGCTGGTGGTGCCGGGGAGGGAGGTGGTGCACGGCGGCGCGCGGCTCTGGTGGAGAAGGTGGAGCTCGGGTGAGCGGCGGCGTCGGGCCGAGCGGCCAGAGGAGAAGGGCGCGGTGAGGAAGAAGGAAGAGAAAGAAAAAGGGAAAAAAGAAAAGAAAAGGGAGAAAAAGGAAGGAAGGAAAAGAAAGAAAAGGGAAAGAAATTAGGAAAAGGAAAAAGAAAGAGGAAATGGAATTGGAAAAAGGAGAAAAGGGAAAAGGGGACGACGGGCCGGGATTCGCGGCGTCGAGGACGCACGCGCGGCGGTCGGCCGGTCGGCGCGACGCGCAGATCGAGAAAAAGGAGAAACGGCGGTTAGGGTTTTTCGGGAGACAGGGTTTTCTGGAGACTGGATCAACGGATAGATCAAGATGGATTGGATTAGAAACTCATCGATCAAAGGTTTTTTGTAAACTCGCGATTTAGGATTTTCGGATTTTTCCGGGACGTTACATCCATCAATCCGTGTTCCCGCACTGGCTAATATTTTTAAAAGCTATTGTATTTAATTTTTTTCAAAAATTAAACTTCTACCTAATAAAAAAAATTGTGTACATACTACTCTTTCTTTTTGTCAATATTTCAACATAATGCTCATATATATATATGTGTACTTATCTTTTTTTATTCGTGATTAACTTTTAATTAGTAATTACTCTATACACTTTTTCATCCACATTCACACTTCTTACATTTTGTATCGCGCCTCCATACATTATATTTAACATAAAAATCAATATTTTTTATTTACTTCCTCACATATCTTTACCTATTTCTAAAGAGATGATTGCTTCTTCCTTTTTTTGTCCAGCCTAACAGGTGGGTCCCACCTATTGTGATGAACTATAACCATGGTTCTAACTGTCAACATCGGTTTTCTAATTGGATTAGAGTCCTAACTGAACCCATCAATCTTTATCTCCTACCTCTCATCTACACATATCTCCACCTATTTCTTAAAGAAGGAATGTTTCGACGGTCTGTCATATACGTATCACGATCTGATTAGACATGCTTCATCTTGTCCACTGATCGGATTAGGAGCAGTCCATTGTATACCGTAATCAGATTAGAAAAAGCAAGTTAATTACTGTAACTTGCTTAGAAAAATGATATAACGGTCTTCATCCGTAGCAACGCACGGGCAAGGTTGCTAGTACATGTATAAATGGTCTACATAGTGATACTCATGATGCGTATATACCTTAACTTATTATTTCTATGTTAACAATGATAAATTACCGTAATTTAGAATCATATATCAGTTAACTTTTGGACTTTTCGGTATGATGCACATGAAGATAATTAGATTAAGATTTAGGTGTTTAGTTTAGGTTATCTTTAATAACAACATATGTGGGTAACTTAGATACAAATTTTGAATGTCATTTTAAGTTATCCTTTATAATGATATGCGTGAGTAAATTAGATAAAAATTATGAAATTAATTTAAATTATTTTTTATAATGGCATAGCCCAATAGTTTAGATACATTTAGGATTTATTTTAAAATACTTTTATAATGATAGTCATGGGTAAATTTTTAAAAAATATAATAGACCAATGACTATGGTTATTAGAGTTTACATGATTGACATTTCTGATTTTTATGAGAATTTCTAGGATTTGTCTTTTTTCTAGCGTGTCTCGTGAGAACTAATGTGGAGTCTCCGATTAAAAAAATTAAGTCTACATTTCTACCAAACTATTATGAGCTATCTCTCATTTGTTTAAATATTCGAACACAATACCTATATAGATATATACTTATTATTTTCATTCAATTGTGATAGATCTTTATTAGTAATTACTCTATAATATTTCCATACACAATTATATTCTTTAAATTTTTAATTTGCATCATATGTATGTCTTGAATTTATTTAATAAACCATAAGTTTAAACTATAATTTTAACGTAGAATTCTATATTGTTGTCACTTCCCCTATATATTTGTAAATGACTATGCATATTATGCGTATATACCTTAATCACTATATAATACACCAATAGTGTATGAAATACATGATTTAGAATTTTATATTGGTGTATATTTTTAATTAAGGTGACTTGGATTTCAATGTACGTTTACCTCATGTTATTTTTATAATGACATATCTGGGTAATATAGATGTAAATTTAAGGGGTTACTTTAAGTGATTTAGTAGGTATTCGTAGTGGGTAATTTAGTTGCAAATTTATGAGGTTATTTTTAAAAAAAATTATAGTGGCATAGTGGGTAATTTTGATGAAGATTAGGGGTTACTTTGGTTTATTTTATATAATGGCAGAGGTGGGTAATTTTGATATAGATTTAGGGGGTTACTTTAATCTATTTTCATAATGGCATAGGTGCGTAATTTTTAGAAAATATATTAGACCTAATGGCTATGATGATTTGAGTGTTCCAATTGATGGCCAGATGTTTTTTTTGTAAGAATTTCTAGGATTTCTCTCTTTATTTGGAGTTTCCACCTAGGATCCTAGGTGATTTCATCTGGAGGTTTCAAAAGGAGACTCCAATTAGTAATAGTAAAATATTTAGTTCCATTCAAATTTACATTAGAAAAGTTGAACAACCCTTGGAGACTTCCCAATCACAACCTAACAAACATCTTGGTCTTTTTTTTAACAAACCAGACACAAGAGCTGCCAATTATATTAAAAATGAGAAATTTTTCTTTCAAAACAGATGCGAGAGCCGCCGATTATGTTAAAAACAAAGCAGACATAAAAGCTGCCAATTATATTAAATATTAGGAAGTATAAAAGACCCAGACATCTCGATCTTTTCATCGAGGTGGGTTCTAGGGATGGGCTTGATTTTACTTTGGCTATTGGTTATATTGGTCCTCTAGATAGCAATTTGTCTTCTTCGATCTAGATCTCATGGTGGCCACTGGTCTTGATTGATGTCGGTGGCTGCTCGTGGCCTCAAGGTAGGGACGACCTAGGGGTAGGCGGCGGTGGCGGCGGCTCGGCGCCCACAGCCGCAGCTCACTCCAGGGCAGCGTGGCAGCAGCCCTCGGCGAGTGCACGGCGACGTGCCCTTGTGGCCAGCCTCACGGTGGCGTGGCCAAATCCAGGTGCACTCGTGTGCGATGGCAACGCGGTCGCGCGCCCTGCTGACCCTACCGTCGTCTTGCCCAGCCGGGATCTGTCCGGGCTGGGCTTCCCGTCTTCCCTTGCCGTATCCGCCAGGAGTGGTCTTCCCATCGTCTTCCCCATCTCGGATCTGCCTATGGCTGGTGCACCTAGGTGGTCTTGCAACTTAGTATTGGAGGCTGCGGTTGTGTCTCGCTGTGCTTGCAGGTCCGACGAAATTCCATGGGGTGGTTCATTAATGCCCCTTGCCGGGTCAAGAGGGTTGCACTGGGCGATGGTGACGAAGGTGATGCCCATAGGCATCATTCGCTTCCTTGGAAGTGTCGTCGATGTGCCTCTTCTTCATCTAGAAAGTGGCGGGCATGAATCGAGGTGCCGGCGGTTGGCTATCGATAATGATGGCTGCAATCGCGGTCATGCTCGGCACCATCAGCAGCTTGGTGAGGCATATTGTTCTACTCAAGCAGCTGCTAGCATGGCATGGTGGAGGTTGGGGTGAAAGCCTGGTCGGTGACGCCTACGGGTGCCACTTCCTTCTTGGAGGCAGCATTGTTTACACTCCCCCGAATATATGGCCATGTTTCCATTCTTTGTCATTCCTTGTTCGTGCTCGACTGGTCGTGGGTGATGTTCCTACATCGCTTTGGAGGCTACCTTTTGGGGAAACATATTGGCTGTGATTTATCAACCCAGCATGAGGACACAGACGAGACCGTCCATTCGACGAGTAGAGCAATGAAGGCTTTGGATATTTCTTCTTAGAATGGATGGATAAGCAATATTAACCTTTGCTTATGATTATTTTCTCTTCATGTGTATTATTTCTCCCTTTATGTATTTTTTATGATCAACTTTTGAGTTGAAGATCATGTAAGAATTGACTATGTGTGTTTACCGCAGAGGCTGGATATATTTCCATTTTCTAAAAAAAAAGAGATAGCAATTTGTACCCTCTCCTTTGATCATTCCTCGAGCTCTGCCACCGATCAGCTGACCCACTTGAAGTAGCTCGACAAACTATGGTGTTCGCGACCAAAATTGGCAAGTAGAGCAGGGTTTAGGAAAATCCGGGCCCAGACCGGTCTGATCGGTTTGGGGAACCAGTCAGGCCAGTTTTTCCCTGTAATCTGATTAGGACTCTTAGTTTGGGTTAATTACAAGTTGTAAAGCTTATTGCTTGCAGGAAAAGTCCTACCCTCCCTATAAATATAAAGAGATTCAGCCGATTGAGAGAGATCTAATTGAATTTATCAAATCTACTATTTTTTGCCTTTACTTTTTTGTACCCCTCAAACCCTAGCTTTTTCAAACCCTAACTACTGTTCTTCCTTCGTCTCTATGGTGATTGAGGACATTCTAGGTGGCCTGCCGATCCTAGAACAACACGGCGCACACTTGCCCTGACGGGGTCTCTCCCGGACAAGTGTTCGTTGGATTCTCGTCGAATTCCCGGCGAGAACCGGTCTGACCGGTCTGCTCAGAGGCGCTGCAAAGAGCACCTCTGCGTGTGAGAGTATTTGACGTGAGGCACGTTTTTGCGTCAACATACTTTTTGGCGACTCCGCTAGGGAAAAAAGAAAAAGGATCTACTGTCATGGCTAATCTACCAAAGCCAGGCGAGGTTGATCCCGACAATATTGCAAGGCCGACAGCTAATGAGCTATCGGCTGAAGATCGTCAATGCTATGAAGAGCTCCTTCAGGAGGAGAAGGAGGAGATGGAGCGAGCCAAGAAGAAATTCGAAGACAAGACTCAGTGGTACTTGTCACACTTCTCCAAGGATCAAAAGGGCGCTGTTTCCAAGGACAGGAGGTGGTGATGGTCACGAACGAAAACGAAGATGACGAAGTAACACCCAATGTGAGTGATCCATCAGCCCCCGTTACCCATGATCAGATGCAAAATTTACTGCTTATTGGTCAAAGACAAATGATTACAATATGACAAGGCTTGATTAAGAAATCATTAGAAAAGCAACCTGCGACCGAAAGTAGTAAAGTTATTGTTTCTGATCCTATTGGTACCTCTAATTCATCGGCAGCAATACCACCCAAAGAACCACAATATGGGATGCCGTTGAATTATTCAGCAGGACAAAATTCTCTGGGACAGTTTGGCCAGGCAAATCCGGTCAGACCGGTTTCAATAACCGGTCAAACCGGTTTGACTGCTACAACACAGTACGGCCAAATTCCGGTTAGACCGGTTCTAGGAACCGGTCCGACCGGTTCGGGCGTGGGGAACCTGTATCAACATGTGCCCGAGCCTCTAGCTATTGTTTCATCTGTTCAGGCTAATTCTGGCCGAACCAGTGGTGGTTTGGGTTATGTACCTCCGCATAATGCTTTGACATACAACACACATCCTATGCCTTCCCAGGGTTCAGGCTATTCGCAGCAAATACATGTACAGCCGAATCATATATCGCAACAAGCACCGAATGTTGGTGAACCTTCATGGATGGCTGATCCCTATATTAGAGGTTTATTTGATGATTATAAAAGGGATTTAGCTAATATGATTAAGGACACATTCGGCGTAGAAGTTAAAGATAAAACTTTGGCGTGTCAAAAACCTTATCCTGAGAGTTTTGATTCTTTGCCATATCCTCAAGGTTTTAAAGTGCCAGAGTTTGTCAAATTTACTGGGAAGGATAATAGGACCACATGGGAGCATGTTAGCCAGTTTAATGCACAATTGGGTGTTCATAGTAGTATTGATCACTTGAAAATTAGATTATTCCCTTTGTCATTATCTGGTACTGCTTTTTCATGGTTTTCGGCATTATCTCCTAATTCTATTCATACATGGTCTCAATTAGAGCATAAATTTCATGAACACTTTTATAGTGGAGATAATGAATTGAGACTATCTCACTTGATATCGGTTAGGCAAAAGAGTGATGAATCTGTTGCTGATTATGTTAGAAGATTCAGAGATACTAAAAACCGATGTTTTAGTTTGATTATTTCTGAAAAGGATCTTGCCGAATTAGTTCTTAATGGTTTAAGATCTCATATTAGAGAGATATTGGAAGGCTATGAGTTTCTTACCATTAATCAAGTGTTATAAAAAGCTTTGGCTCAAGAAAGCCGAAGTAAAGATGCTCGCTCAAAATCTGATCGTCCCAACATGCATACACTGAGCCATGATTTATCGGACGATGAGAATGGAGAGGTTTATGTCGCTGAATTTGTATGGCCGAGCAAAGCAAAATCATATAGTTGCGCTTCTCTTAAACCGATTCACAAAAATCGGCAAGAAGAGATGAAATTTACTTTTGATGTGTCCAAATGCGATAGGATATTTGATGAGTTGCATAAGAACGGATACATCAAGTGTGCATATACTATACCACCGCTTGAAGAGTTGAAGCGGCGTGCATATTGTAAATTTCATAATTCCTTCTCACATGCAACTAATGATTGTAATATGTTTCATCGACATATTCAATCGGCCATTAATTAAGGCCTTTTGAGTTTGTACGAAATGCAAGTTGATTCAAATTCTTTTTCTAGCACTTTCTCTGTTAACACCATTGAAATGAAAAATCCCAAAAGTGTTGATCAGGCCAAGTCAGGCCGAAACGACAAAAGGGAAATACGTAGTCATTGGTAAAGAACGACCAGAGCAGAGAAAAGACAAGAAAGTGCAACTGAAAAAGACCCCCAAAGCTATATCTAAGAATTCAATGCTCGGGGGGCAAGTCAAGAACGAGCAAGCCGGTTCTAACAAAACCAGTCTAACCGGTTCAAGAAACCGGTCTAACCGGTTCTTGGCCAGAAATTCTGGTGGTGCTGAGAAAAAGTCAAGGCCGACCTTTGAGGAACTTTTGGAGAAATACAAGAAACTAGGTGCTACTCAGAAGCACAAAAATCGGCCAGAAAAAATAAAAACCTCATTGAAGCACCAAGAGTCAAATTCTTCCTCAACTCAGGGTAATAGTAGCGCCACGTTGTATCCATCTTTTAGACCGACTACACTATGGTCCTGGTCATATCCTTACTACTATTTGCCTTGGGATTACAGTAGTATGAATATGCAGCTATATTTTGTTCCATATCCTATTTCATGCTACAATCATGAATCATCACAAAGACCGGTTGTTTTTAGTGATAATCTGGTCAAGAAAAGTGTATCCACTGATTCTAAGACAGGTGAGAAGGACAACAAGCAAGATTCAACATATATGCAACCAAGGTGGTGTCCTCCAGGCTTGTCCCGTACTCAAAAGAGAAAATTGCAGCGGATGCGCAAGAAATCAATGGAGCAACAAGTTGAAGAGAAGCCAGCAGCAGCGACGAAGACAAAGATGGTGTGGAGGCCAAAGAAAGTTGCTTTAACTTCAACTTGAGCAAGACATCAGGACATGGCCAATGTATGAACATTGTACTTAGAGCAATTTTGGTTGCTGAGTGTTTTCTGATTCGCAAGCTTCACCAGAAAACAGGGGGGCATATGTTCGCGACCAAAATTAGCAAGTAGAGCAGGGCTTAGGAAAATCCGGGCCCAGACCGGTCTGACCGGTTTGGAGAACCGGTCAGACCGGTTTTCCCTTGTAATCCGACTAGGACTCTTAGTTTGGGTTAATTACGAGTTGTAAAGCTTACTCCTTGCGGGAAAAGTCCTACCTCCCTATAAATATAAAGGGAATCGGCCGATTGAGAGAGATCCAATCGAATTTATCAAATCTACTATTTTTTGCCTTTACTTTTTTGTACCTCTCAAACCCTAGCTTTTCCAAACCCTAACTGCTGCTCTTCCTTCGTCTCTACGGCGATTGAGGACGTTCTAGGTGGCCTGCCGATCCTAGAACAACCCTGCGCACACTTGCCCTGACGGGGTCCCTCCCGGACAAGTGTTCGTCGGATTCTCGTCGGCTTCCCGGCGAGAACCGGTCTGACCGGTCTGCTCAGAGGCGCTGCAAAGANACATGGCTACTAGGAGGACAACCTAGTTTTATTTTTGTTTTCAATAAATGATCACCATCACTTTGTGCTCACCACGATGCAATATTTTGAATGCTTTGCTTATGGAAAAGTGATGAAAGTTGCCGCCTTGTTTTGCCTACATGGTGTTGTATATGACTTGACTATTTGCTCTCTACAAAATGAACTTAAATTGATATAAACACCGGCTCTTTTATTTGTGAAGGTTAAATGACTAAATTGTAGACCCACATATTCCTTATGTTGCTCTTTGATTTAAGTTTACCGATGACCTTATGCCTTGTATTATTTGATTTAAAAACTTGATTCTTATGCTATCTACATTCGTGAATCTCTTGCAAAGTTCTACCTACCAAAGCCTTTACATATACATGATCTATCATGATGAAACTTTTAGATTTGCAAACTTATATTTTGATGAGTTGGATTAAGATTGATTTCTATGGTTCGAGACTAAGAAGCTGGCCATTCCGTTTTTGCATACTTTCCTTTTGCTAGCCTTTCTATCCATGCATTGTGAGTTTCTACTCTGAAAACTTCGCAAACTTCGCTGGATATCCACCCTAAACCCAAATATCTTTTTATGATTACCCTCCTTGACCACAACCCACAATTGAGTATGGATCATTTTCTCGATGGAAATCCAAAGAATCGAGAGATTAATTTAGAGAACATCATTTTGGGAGGCATCGAAGAAACTCCCTGAAGATTTAAGTGCTTTTCTACAAGATCAAGATGGACTTTGTGTACTTACTTCAGCAATTATCAACCATCACTTCTATGCTCGAGGACGAGCAATCATTTAAGCATGGGGGGAGGATGCTGAGTAAGTACTATGTTGCCAAAGATTCTAAGGAGCAAAAAGAAAGAAAAATGTAGAAAAAAAAGAAAGAAAAGAAACAAAGATGAAAGGAAAAATGAAAGAAAGAAAGAAAAAAAGAGAAATAATACACCTTAGTTCTTTTCGCTTCATCGAATTCCAAGTGCTTTCAAGACAATTCCATACTCAATTTTCTAACCATGTGCAATTCGATAACGAGGACTTCATTTGTGCCTCAGGATCATCCACTTGCCATTTGGACATGTCCACCTATCTAAATGTGTGTGTTTCGTCCCTCTCCCTTTTCAACATTTATTCTCCATGGCCTTTTTGACTAGTCTCGGTAATTTCAATAGATCTCTCTCTTAGTTTGACAATATTTCAAATATAATATTTTGCTAGGATTGTTTTTACCTGCCAAGCTCCACATAAGCCTTTAACTTTCATATATGAGTAGAATAGGTTGAAAATAATCTAGTATAGGCTTGAGCGACTTGATGAGATGAGTGTTTCCATGAGCTTTTGCAAGAGAATCTCACTTATGTTGGATATGCATCTTTTTGAAAACTCTTCACGATGGAACAAGGTAAAGGTCTAAAGTTCGCTTAAGTTCAAGAGCATTGCATTTATTATTATTGTGGCTTGTTCTTTATAGCTAGTCTATCTTCCATAATGAAAAGAAGCTGATCACAACTTGAACTTTAAATGCTAAACACTTGAGAGCAATGTGTCTTGTTGTGTATGACTAAGTGCAAGGAAAACATTGAAGGGCAATGCTGATTTCCTTGTTAAGCAAAGATCTTCGACTTGCTCCAGGACGAGCAAGGTTTAAGCATGGGGGGATTTGTAACGTCCCGACGACCTAGGTCCGGACCCGCTTACGCCTGGCAGCTCTCTAGGACCTCAAGAATCACCTCACAGACCAACACATGTCTTTTTTGCGCACTTTGTCCTCACTCATGCGCATCCGGGAAGAACTTCCCGGTCGGTCACCCATCGCTCCAGGCCAAGCACGCTTAACCTCGGAGTTCTTTCGAGATGAGCTTCCGAAAAAAGAAGTTGCAACTTGTTGGTATGAGTATTCTATCAATCCTATTAAGCCTTAGGCCAGGATGTCACATCCTCACCCCCTTAGAACACCGACGTCCTCGTCGGTCAACACTAAGCCAGAAACGTCCTCTCTTGGCCACGTCTGTGTGCCCAGTGCCAGCGCATGTGCCATGCTGTGTGACCACTCTGGGCTCACACCAGCCATACGCACCATGCCTGCGCAACTGCGACCCCACGCATCCGTGAAACCGTGAGAGTCGGCTCTGATACCAATTGTAACGTCCCGACCCCTAGGTCCGGGCCCGCTTACGACTGGCAGCTCTCTAGGACCTCAAGAATCACCTCACAGACCAACATATGTCTTTTCTGCGCACTTTGTCCTCACTCATGCGCACCCGGGAAGAACTTCCCGGTCAGTCACCCATCGCTCCAGGCCAAGCACGCTTAACCTCGGAGTTCTTTCAAGATGAGCTTCCGGAAAAGAAGTTGCAACTTGTTGGTATGAGTATTCTATCAATCCTATTAAGTCTTGGGCCAGGATGTCACAGGATTGTTGACGCTCGTTAGCGACACACTTTTAGTGCTATTTAGGTGGTGTTTTGGGACCAATTCATATACTAACCCGCCACTTGGCACTTGAAATAACTCAGTTTTTGCATATGCATGTATTTTTGGAGGATTTTGGTTTACGCAGGTTTTTGAGCTATAAATGAGCACTTTTGGACAAAGACCGAGATCATGCGTAGCGCGGAGGAATGAAGGCCATACCCAGATTTCGTTTGCTCTCATCTATGGTGCACCAACCTCCAAGAATGAGGAAGGGCAAAGACTTGAAGAGAAGGTCGGATGACTTCGGGATCAAGGCGAATCAGGCAGACATATGAAAAGACATCAAGACCCAATCTTATCCCGAAGCAACCGACGTTAAATACCCACATGCATTGGCAAATCAATTCCTGGAGGATCTAGAAGCTTGCACGCGAAAGATGGGGCCGAGGGGCCACAAAAAAGCCCTGGGCCGGCTAGCCCAGAGGGGCCCAGGCCGGCCTAGGTTGTTTCTGCGCCGCCTCGACCTCCCCTTCGAGTTAGGGTTTCCTCGGACTATTTATAGCCCCGATGCCAGGAGCCACGCACATCCATCTACCAGAAGTGGACGCAAGGAGGGACACACACCGAAGGAAGCCGATAGCCGCCGCAAGTCCTCGAGGTTGCCTAGGAGATGGCTTAGGCCATGCCCTAGCCACCTTGGTTGGCCCTGCGTGGTGAAGCCATGGCGGAATTCCGGAGCCATGCCTTGAACTCATCAAGGCGTATGTACATTCGATGGTGATATCAATCTACTTGTCTTGTTTACTTTGATCTTCTAAGATGCATGCTTTCTCTCATATGTCTAGCTAGCATATGTTCTTAGTAAGAATAGATCTAATCGTAGTGATTAGTCTATGCCCTGCGGACACATCTTAGTAGTGCACGGGAAGTCGGCGTGATTATCCTCGTGTGGTGACAGCATGCGGGAGGGAAAAGGCCGAACAAACGTGTAATGTTTTGTAGACGACTCTTTATCATGGTACGAGATTAGATTGGTTATCGTTTTGGCCGGAGTTGCAACTAGAAGACGGTAGGCTTGTGCTACCTTTGGTCGTGTTACCTCGTGTCGTGAGGTTGTGATCCATTCATTACATTCTTCAACTTCACATACATGTTTAACCTCATATGCAATCTATGCCTAATGCTAGGATTAGATCCGTTAGATTAGAAGGAAAACCCTAGGTAGTTCATTGTCGATCTGCGGATTGATAAACCTTTGGGAAATACTCTAAGGGCCTGTTTGGATGTATGGAATTAGGCTGAATTGGAATTATTTTCATAGCCCATCCTGTTTGGCTCTCCCAAGAATTGGAAAGTGGCTTTCCAGACCTTTCCGAAGGCCGAAACGATGACCTGCCTCAAATTCCTGGGCTCAGAAATGGAAAACGATTCCATCTCCTCTTCGTTCTCCCGTCCCACCCCCGACCCCGTGCCGCCGAGCGGATCTCGATTAGCTCTGCTCGCCTCTTCCTCACGCCAGGCATGGGGATAGGGTTCCCCAGCGACACACCCTCCATCGCCTCCACCATACAGCTCTCTGTCGGATCGAGATGGACGCCGCGGTGTCCTCCTTGCCCCCCTGCTCTGCACGTCCCCAGGCCGGCAACCTCCGCTCCCATGGTTTCCAGTGGGTGAGGTCCGCTTCCCCCATTGTCTTCAGGCCAGAGATGGGGCTTCCCTGTTGTCTTCAGGCCGGCAACCACCCCATCTCACTACCCGCAATAGATTTTGTTCCCAGTTCGTGAGGTGAGTCCACCCTTGATTCCCAAAATCCAAGTGCTGCTGGCAGATCAATTGGGATTAGGTACAGTTTTAACAGGTCCAAGACCCAAGTGCTCTTGTTACCCTATTGTATCTTTGGCCACCAACTAGCTAAGTCATGTTAATTCAGCAGATACAATACATCATCAGATGATGTCATGTGTACATGCTGCCGTGAGGGACAGAGAGCGCTGTTGTGTATGTGCTGCTACCAGATGGCTGCCTGTGTGCTGGTCTGAATATCTCAACATCCAAACAACATTTGATATCTAATTCTAAGAATGAGTTTCTTTGTACATCCAAACAAGAAAATTGAAATGAATCATATTCTAGACAATTTAATTCCTATTGAATCAAATTGCAAGAATCTTATTCATGGAATGATTTTCAATTCCAATGATCCAAACAGGCCCTAAGGGAAAAGCTACCAATGATCCGTGCGCTTGCGGTTAACAATTGGCGCGTTTAAGGACCGCCAACAACTAGCTTGAAGTCACCATAGCACATTAGCCTCTTGATGCCAAGTGACATCGCGATCCGGAGACCGTGAATGAGTGCCTCCTACTCGGCCCCATTGTTGGTGGCCTGGTAGTGTATCTGAAGAACATATTTCAGGTGCTGCCCCTCCGGGGAGATGAACAACACTCCTGCACCGGCTCCCTCGAGGTTGAGGGCACCGTCAAAGTACATCTTCCAGTGCTCCGGCCGTTTCGCGGGGGGTCGGAGTCTGGATCTCCGTCCACTCAGCCACGAAGTCGGCCAGTATTTGGGATTTGATGGCCTCCCGTGGCTCGAAGTTGATGGTATGCTCGCCGAGTTCAACGGACCACTTGACTATGCGGCTGTTGGCGTCCCTGTTGTGGAGGATAGCTCCAAGGAGGAAGTTCGAGATGACTCAAATGACGTGGGCCTGGAAATAGTGACATAGCTTCCTGGCGGTGATCAGGAGTGCGTAGAGCAGCTTTTGAGGATGGGGGTACCGGACCTTGGACTCGCTGAGTACCTTGCTGATGAAATATACAGGGCGATGCACCTTGTATGGGTGGCCTTCTTCTGGTCGCTCGATGACCAGGGCCGTGCTGACTACATGAGTAGTAGCCGAGATGTACAGTAGTAGTTCTTCCCCGGGGGTCGGGCCTGTGAGTACCGGGGGTGTGACTAGGAACTCCATGAGGTCGGCCAGGGCCTTGCTAGCCTCAGGTGTCCATTCAAACTTGTCCGCCTTCTTGAGGATTTTAAAGAACGGAAGTCCCTTTTCTCCGAGCTTACTGATGAATCGGCTTAGGGCCGCCATCATTCCCGTGAGTTTCATGATGTCCTTCTTGCACTTTGGTTCCTTGAGATTACGTATGGCGTCCAGCTTGACTGGGTTCGCCTCGATGCCGCGCTGGCTGACCTGGAAGCCCAGGAGCTTTCCTGATAGCACCCCGAATACGGCACCCCGGATACGCACTTTGTAGGGTTGAGCTTCCATCTGAAGCGGCGCAAGTTGTTGAAGGTTTCCTGGAGGTCGGCGATCAGGGAGTCAGCGTCGTACGTCTTGACGACAACATCATCCGTGTAAGCCTCCACGTTGCGGCCGATTTGGCTCTGCAGGCAACCTTGAATGGCCTTCTAGTATGTGGCTCCAGCGTTCTTCAACCCAAAAGTCATCGTCTTGTAGCAGTAGATGCCATGCGGGGTGATGAACGCCGTCTTGTCCTGGTCGGACGTCTTCAGGGCTATCTGGTCATAACCTGAGTAGCAATCTATGAAGCATAGGAGCACGCAACCGGACGTAGAGTCGACGACTTGATCAATTCGTGGAAGAGGGAAGGGGTCTTTAGGGCAGTAGCGGTTGAGATCTGTGTAGTCAATGCACATTCTCCATTCATCGGATTGCTTCTTTACAAGTACAGAATTTGCAAGCCACTCAGGATGTTTGCATTCTCTAATGAAACCAGCAGCGAGGAGCTTATTCAATTCTACCCTAATGGCCTCCTTACGATCTTGAGCGAATCGGCACAGCTTCTGTTTGGCGGGCTTCGCGCTCTTGCTCAAATCCAAGGAGTGCTCAGCCTTCTCCCTCGGAACATCCGGCTTGTCCGATGGCTTCCATGCGAAGATGTCCCAGTTGTCCCGGAGGAAGGAGGTAAGCGCGTCTTCCTATTTAGGAGTGAGCCCTGGCCCTATGAGGGCCGTCTTAGAGGGTTCGTCGAGTCCCAAGCTGATTGCTTTGGGGGTTTCTGCAGGTGCCAGTGCCGTGGGCTGCTGCTTTTGCTCCGGGAGGACAGGCTCGCCGGCTGCCATCTTGGGGGCTTCTTCTGCCATCAAGGTGGCGTTGCCGAGTTGCTGAGACAACTCGGCTATCTTGATGGCCTCCCCGTCGCACTCGAAGGAGGTCTTGATGTCTCTACGGATGGAGAGGACGCCATTGGGCGTCGGCATTTTTAGAACCAAGTATGTGTGGTTCAAAATAGACATGAATCGGGCCAGCATGGGCCTGCCAAAGATGGCATGGTAGGAGCTCTTGAAGTCGGCTATCTCGAAGTATAGGAACTCCGTGCGGTAGTTGTCGGCCGTGCCAAACGTGACTGGCAAGGCGACCCTTCCTATCGGGTAGGAAACTTTTCCTGGCACAATGCCAAAGAACAGATCTTCGGCGCTCAGGAGCCTGTTGTAGTCGAACCCCATGCTGTTGAGGGTACTGGTGAAGATGATGTTTAGGGCGCTTCCGCCGTCGACCAGGACCTTGGAAAGGAGGACCCTTTCGACGACGGGGGCGATAACAAGTGGGTAGGACCCTGGCTCAGGAAGGTACACCTAGTGGTCGGCGCGACTGAAGGTGATGGGCGTCTCCGACCACTGGAGGTATTCCACTGGCTTGGTGGAGACCATCTTCACCTCGCACTTGTGGAGCTTGCCCTTGTGCCGATCTGGGAAGGCGCCGGCCCCCCCGATGATGACGTTGACCTGGCGGTCAGCGTGCTGAAAGTCACCGTTAGCAGCCCGCTTGGGAGCTTCCTGTGGTGCTGGGAGTCGGCGTTCATCGTCGTTGCGACGTTGATCATCCCGGCGAGCCGAAGCGTCGCGGTCGCGTTCGCCGCGCCGGTAGTCGTCGCGGCGGTCGCGGTCTTCTCTGCGCCGGTAGTCGTCCCACCGGTCACCGTTGTAGCCATCACGGCGGTAGTTGTTGTAGCGGCCGCCTCTGTTGTTGAAGCGCTGCTTCTTGGCCGGCGGCAGGGCACCGAGTTCCTTGAGCAGCGCATGACAATCACGGAGATTGTGCTTTGCGTCCTTGTGAAAGGGGCACTGATCATTCAGTGTACCATGAAACTCCTCGGTGAGGAACCTAGGTTCTGGCCGGCCTTCTTCTTCTGCTAGGGCTACGTGGGGCTCAGGGCCCGCCTTGCGCCCGCGCAGCGGCTCGTGGTGCTTCGAGCTTTCTACCCGGTCGTCGTCCTCTGGGCACTTCTGCTTGTTCTTGAATTGGGCCTGCTCAGCTTGATCGGCCCAGGCCTCCAAGTTGACCACCTCCAACAGGTCGGAGACCGCGGTTAGGTTGGTTTTGAAGAGCGTGCGAAACAGCTGGTTGTCGATAAGGCCTCGCAGGAATGCATCGATGACATCCCGGTCTTCGACATCGGTGATCTTGTTTCGGTTGTCGAAGAAACGGTCGGCGTAGTCTCGGAGACTTTCACCCTTCTTCTGCTTGATGTTGTCCAGGTCGAATCTGGTGCCTGGCCGGATGTAGCTTGCCCGGTAGTTCTTGGTGAAGGCGTGGCAGAGGTCTGCCCAGCTATCAATGGTGTTCCGGGGGACGCCCTCAAGCTATAGGAGCACTTCCTTGCCTAGCATCACAGGGAAGTTGGCGGCGGCTTGGTCGTTGGAACCATGGGCGGCTTTGACCGCTGTGTGGTATGTCTTGAGCCAGAGCTTTGGGTCGGAGCGACCGTCGAATTTCTCGACAAGGGCTGGCTTGAAGGACTCGGGCCATCGGATGGCGCGGAGTCGGGCGGAGAAAGCAGCGAAGCCGTCGAAGATGTCCTCCTCGTCGTTGCGATGGTCGCCGCGAGGAGGTCGGGCTTGGCCGGCTCGGGGCCGAACATCATCGCTCCATTGGCGGCGGTCGTCCCGCGGGGGGCCTTACCGTGCGTTGTACTGCTCACGCTCCATGAGCTCGTGAACGACGTGGCGCTCGTCTTCTTCAGCTGCAGCATGACCTGCCTCCCCAACCGGCTGGCGGTCAGGTCGGCCGTAGTCCCGGTCGTACCGCTCGCGGCGTTCGAGCTCGGCTGCATTGCGCTCTCAGTGCCGAGCGTCGAGTTCGGCGCGGATGTTACGGGCGTAGTCCCTGAGGCGATCACGGAGATCGTCGGGTTGGTGATGTCGTTGGCGCCTGTCGCACTGTCGGGGGTAGACCCCCAGGGGTACCCAGAAGGCGGATTGGCCCAACCAGCAAGGGGCGGCCCAATCCGAGTGCAAGTGGATCAGTTTGTCAGACTGGGTGGCCCACCAGTCGGGAGGCCCACCAGTCGGACGAACCGGATGGGCGCGACGGCGCGCGCGACAAGGAAGAAGACGGCGTATCCCGCAAGAAGCTCGGAGATCAAGATAAACTAGCCGGAATTATAGGGAAAGATATCTGTAATCGTTATAGGATCGAATCCTTGTATTTCTGGTAGGTTACGATCTCTAGCCGACTTGTAACTCAAGGCAGCCGGACTATATAAGGCGCCTTGAGACCCCCCTCCAGAAGACAACCTTTACAACCCACGATCATACAACCCTAGGACAGAACCCAACTACGGAGATCCTTCTAGGAACTTCATACACAGCAATACAATCACCCCCAACACAGGACGTAGGGTATTACGTCATCTCGACGGCCCGAACCTGTTCAATCCTTGCGTCTTGTGTTACCATCGGCTTCTGATCCTCTATCTGTCCCTCAACAAATCAACCACGTAGGCTACCCTGTGTGGACTGCCGGGTCCAAACATCCGACAGTTGGCGCGCCAGGTAGGGGTTGATCGACGAGATCAATCTGCAAGCTCGATGGCATCTACTTCCGCCGTCATCACACCGGCTTCCATGAAGATTTCCATCGCTGAGGGGGCAATGTTCTTCTTCGGGTCCATGGTTTTCACCGCCGGGCCCGAGGGAGAGCTCTCCTTCACCCGTGACGCCACCCCGGAGGAGACAGCGCCGCGACTTGACGCTACGCCAGACGGGATCGTCACCATCACCGCTCCGTCGCCAGCCATCGCCAACAACTCGGCGACCGCGACGGCCAGCGTCGTTCTCCCGCCATCCGAGGAGAACACGCCTTCTCCTGTACTGCCGACTGCTTCGTCCACTCCGCAGCAGCGCAGCACCCTCATCCTCAGGATACGCCGACTTCACCTGAACCAACTCCGACTTTCCCGCGGGTGACACGTGTCCTCCCTCCGAATAAGAGGATCACGCCTGCCAAGCTGGGAGATGTTTGTCTCCGACATATCCGCCGACGAACCAACGATCCAAGGCGAGGATCAAGCACACCGTGACGCCAGGATCGGGCGTAACGGTGAGAAGCAACGACGCCGCGACGCGCGGCGAGAACGCCGAAACCCCAGGATCACGCGTAACCTCCAAGACGACTTCATCCAAGAAGTTGGCGGCGTGGGTGTTTACGCCACCCCGTCGGCTAACCTTGCCGCCGCACACCAAGAGCTAGAGGGGATCCCGGAAACCCCTGAGCTCAACCGTATCAAGGTTAGGTTGACTGCAGCCGCGGGTATGATCAACGCCCAGAGGGCTCCTGCCTCCTCGTCTCGCCACTCCAAGTCAGCTAGCCGCCGAGAAGCCGATCGCGACGTGGTCGAGCAGCCGGATCTCCGCGAGCAACTCCGCAACCGCGATCTCCGAAGGAACCTCGACGACCGTCATCGGCGAAGGGATGAGGAAGAGCTCCGACGGCGCGCCGAGTACAATCGTGAACACGGCCCCCCAGGGCTGGATCGCGACGCACGCCAACGCCGAGAGCTTGAGGTCGCTGAGGCCGCACACCGCCAAGAGTTCGACCGAAAGTACGGGCCTCCACTCGGACAAGACAGGCCGCCCCGGGCTAACACCCCGGACGACTACTCCGCCGACTCAGGACACGCAGACGCCGGGAACCTCAACGACTGCGACGGCTTCCCGGCATTCACTGCCCGAGTAAGATCCATTAGAATGCCTGCTAACTTCAAACCTACAGGCATAGAGAAATATGACGGGAAGGCGGACCCGACGCTGTGGCTCCGGACGTACAGCATCGCCATCCGCGCAGTGAACGGCGACCACGACTCCATGTGCACCTACTTCCCCGTCGCCATGACCAAGGTGGGGCTAACCTTGCTTCACAGCCTTGAGCCCGACTCCATCAACAGCTGGGGGACCCTCTGCGACAAGTTCAAAAGCTACTTCCAGGGGAGCTCCATCCGACCAGGCACCGCCTGGGACCTGGGCAAGGTGAAGCGGAACCGCGGGGAAAGCCTCCGCGACTACACCGACCGGTACATGGAGAACCGGAACCTAGTTCCCGGCTGCTCCGAGTCCGAGATCATCAGCTACTTCCTCGATGGCCTCGCCGACTCCGCCGTCTTCGAGCGCCTCTGCGAGGACATGCCAAAGACCTCCGGCGAGTTCTTTGGCCGGGTGAACAAGATGGCCAACGCCAAGGAGGCCGTCCGCCTCCACTACGGCAAGAAAAGCACTCGGGACGATGATCGTCCCCCTCGCCGAGAAGATCGCCCGAAGAAAGAAGACACACGCCGCCCCCGACCTGAACCAAGCAGGAGGGATGACCGAAAGCGCTCGAGAGACTTCACCGTCGCCGCCATGGACCGTAGCGGCTCTCGCCCGCGGTCCAATTTCAGCGCTGACTTCGAGAAGATGCTCCAAGGACCCTGCCCCATCCACAAGCAGTCCAAACATCGCATGATCGACTGCATGGGGCTCGCCGAGGCCTACAAGAAGAAGGAGGGGAAGCTGCCACCGCAAGACGACGACAAAGGCGACAAGGGAAAAGGGGCTCCCGCGAACCCTGCTTTCCCAAATGTCGACAGGCAGGTGAACTTCATCCTCGGAGGACCGCCGCCCGTAGACGACAAGCGCCGGGAGAAAGTACGTGATCGGGAGATATTCTCCTGCTACACATCGCCGATCCAACCACTCCGCTGGTCCGAGCAGCCAATCACCTTCTCCAGGGAGGACCAGTGGTTCCAGGTCTCCGACGTGGGCGAGTACCCGCTGGTACTCAGCCCGATCGTACACAATGCCCGCCTCACCAAAGTACTCATCGACGGTGGGAGTGGGCTCAACATCATCTTCGCCCAGACGCTGAAGGACATGGGTATCGGCCTCGACGCCTTGACCCCTTCTCTCCACCCGTTCTACGGGCTGATCCCGGGTAAAGGCTCCAAACCACTCGGGCAGATTGCTCTGCCCGTCACCTTCGGCGATCAAGACAACTTCAGGACCGAGTACCTTAACTTCCAGGTCGCCGACTTCACCACCGCCTACCACGCCATACTGGGGAGACCAGCGCTCGCCAAGTTCATGGCAATCCCCAACTACACGTATCTGCTGATGAAGATGCCAGCACCAAATGGCGTCCTCTCCATCCGCAGCGACGTACACCTCTCCAAGGGCTGCGACAAAGAAGGGCTCCACCTCTGCACCGGCATCGAACGCAGCGTGCTGCAGATGAAGGTGGTCCACGAAGCAAGAACCTTCCAAGGGGACCCGGGCTCCGTCCCCGAGTCCTCCAAGCGAAGGGCCGCACCGACCACAATGCAGCCGGCTGAAGAAGTGCGCGCCATCTCGCTTGGGCTCTCCGACTCCTCCAAGACCGCCCTGATCGGATCAGGGCTCGACCCCAAATAGGAAAGCGCGCTCGTCACCTTCCTCCGGGACAACGCCGACATATTCGCATGGACTCCATCAGATATGCCAGGTGTTCCGAGGGAGGTGGTCGAGCACTCCTTGACGGTTGACGCGAACGCCAAGCCAGTTCGCCAAAAGCTCCGACGCTTCGCGCAGGACCGCAAGGAGGCCATTAGGGCAGAGATTACAAGGCTGCTAGCTGCCGGGTTCATTAGAGAAGTCTTTTACCCTGACTGGCTCGCTAACCCAGTCCTTGTAAGAAAAAGAATAATGAATGGAGAATGTGTGTTGACTACACGGATCTCAACAGGCACTGCCCTAAGGACCCCTTCGTCCTACCCCGCATCGACCAAGTCGTTGACTCCACCGCCGGATGCGTGCTCCTATGCTTCCTCGATTGTTACTCCGGCTACCACCAGATCGCCCTGAAAGAAGAGGACCAGGAGAAGACGTCCTTCATAACTCCGATCGGCGCCTACTGCTACACCAAGATGATGTTTGGCCTCCGCAACGCCGGAGCCACCTACCAGAGGGCCATCAACTTGACCCTGGGCACTCAGATCGGCCGCAACGCCGAGGCCTACGTCGACGACATAGTCATCAAAACAAAGATCGAAGCCGAGTTCATCGCCGACCTCTCCGAAACGTTTAACAATCTTCGCAGGCACAACTGGAGGCTGAACCCGACTAAGTGCGTCTTCGGCGTACCCAAAGGGAAACTACTCGGCTTCATCGTCAGCAACAGAGGCATTCAAGCCAACCCAGAGAAGATAGACACCATCCGGAGGATGAAACCGCCGACTGGGAAGAAAGAGATCCAAAAATTGACTGGTTGCATGGCGGCCTTGAGCAGATTCATCTCCCGGCTCGGGGATAAGGGCTTGCCATTCTTCAAGATCCTCAAGAAGGCCGACAGGTTCGAGTGGAACCAAGAGGCGCAGCAAGCTTTCACCGACCTCAAGAACTACCTCTCCAATCCACCAGTACTCACCGCTCCGCATAACGACGAAACGCTACTCCTGTACATCGCTGCCACGACCAACGTGGTGAGCACCGTCATCGTCGTGGAAAGGGAGGAAGAAGGAAAGGTGCAACGAGTACAACGACCAGTCTACTACGTAAGCGAAGTGCTCAGCGAGTCCAAGTCTCGCTATCCCCAGGTGCAGAAGCTACTCTACGCACTGCTGATCACGTCAAGAAAACTCCGACATTACTTCCAAGCGCATCGCATCAAGGTGGTCACGCAATTTCCACTCGGGGAATCCTCCACAACAGAGACGTCACGGGGCGAATCATCAAGTGGTCCGTCGAGCTCGGCTCCTTCAACATAGACTTCGTCCCGCGCACCGCCATTAGGTCACAGATCCTCGCCGACTTCGTCGCCGAATGGACCGAGAGCCAGGACGCGAAAGAAGACACCAGCGGCGAACACTGGAAGATGTACTTTGACGGCTCCCTGATGATCGATGGAGGAGGGGCCGGGGTGCTCTTCATCTCGCCGAAAGGGGAACAGCTCCGATACGTCCTCCAAATTCGTTTCCCTGTCACCAACAACGCCGCCGAGTACGAAGCGATTCTCCACGGGCTCCGCATCGCCACTTCACTAGGCATAAAGAGGCTCCTGGTCTATGGCGACTCTGCTGTCATCATAAACCAAGTGAACAAAGAGTGGGATCGCCACAGCGAGCGGATGAACGCCTATTGCGCGGCAGTGCATAAGCAGGAGGGGAAATTCTACGGAGTTGAGTACCACCACGTCCCACGGGAAAACAACCTCGCCGCTGATGCACTCGCCAAGCTGGGATCCACCCGCGCAGAAGTTCCAGGGGGAGTGTTCGTGCAAGGCCTCCTCAAACCCTCGGTCAAAGAGTTGAGCGACGAGCCAGAGCCTGCCCCAGAACTCTGCGAGGTGCTGGCCATTAACGCCGAAGAAGAAGACTGGATGGCCGAGTTCATAGATTTCCTCGCCCATAACAAAGTACCAAAGGACCCCACGGAGCGAAAGATTCTGGAACGCCGAAGCAAAAACTACGTGGTGGTCGGTGGCGCCTTGTACAGACGAGCCACCACAAATCAAGTATTCATCAAATGCGTCACGAAAGAAGTCAGCCTCCAGATCCTTGACGACATCCACTCGGGAGTTTGTGGAAGCCACGCCGCCGCAGGGACACTAGTCTGGAAAGCATATCGAGCAGGGTTCTTCTGGCCCACCGCTGTCTCCGACGCCAAAGCACTCGTCCGCCGATGCCAGGGGTGCCAATTCTTCGCCAAGCAGAAACACCTCCCGGCCCAAGCTCTGCGCACTATTCCGCCTTCGTGGCCATTCGCCTGTTGGGGGTTGGACATGGTGGGACCATTCAGAGCAGCCCCGGGAGGTTACACACACATCCTCGTCGCCATCGATAAATTCTCCAAATGGATAGAGTACAAGGCCATCGTCGGAACTCCAACATCAAAGCAGGCCGCCGCCTTCGTCGAAGAAATCACACACCGGTTCGGAGTCCCTAACAAGATCATCACCGACTTGGGGACACAGTTCACCGGATCCGCCTTCTGGGACTTTTGCGAGAACAGCTGTATCGGTGTATACTACGCCTCCGTCGCCCATCCCAGATGCAACGGACAGGTGGAACGAGCCAACGCCATGATACTCCAAGGACTAAAAGCAAGGGTCTTCGACCCATTGAAGAAATTCGCCGGACGGTGGCACCAGGAGCTACCACAAGTCATTTGGGGACTCAGAACTCAGCCGAGTCGTGCAACAGGTCATACTCCATTCTTCCTCGTCTACGGCTCCGAGGCGATCCTCCCCACCGACATTGCTTTCGGATCTCCGCGCATCGATAACTACGACGAAGGTGAAGCAGAGGCAGCTCGCGAGGTGGACCTAGTCTCCATCGAAGAACACCGAGTTAACGCGCTCATACAGCACGCGCGCTATCAGCAACAACTCCGACGTTACCACGACAAGAACGTCCAGGAAAGGGACTTCAACATTGGTGACCTCGTCCTACGCCGAGTGCAATCCACTGCAGGGGTTCACAAACTCTCCGCCCCATGGGAAGGCCCGTTCATCGTGACTCAGGTCATATGTCCGGGTACTTTTCGTCTCCAATACGAGGATGGCACCGAGGTCCCACACCCGTGGAACATAGAACACTTACGCCGATTCTACCCATGAAAAGCTATGTATCACAAAGTTCAATAATACTATATGCTTTTTTCGTATATTTGTTCTCCTTGCAAAACTTCTCGGAATCACTCCGTTCCCGAGTAGCTCTTAACTAAATGCTGTGTAACCGGGCCCGGAACGACGCCTAAGCCTTCTACACGTGCACGGGATCTGCTCTCGACGTTATGAACTTAGGATAAGTGAGGCAAAGGGAAAAGCACATTTCAGCCAAAAGCTACTCGGGCAACAATAAAATACGAAACAAAGTCTCCAACGCTCTTGTTTTACTTGTTTCTAATTACTTGTATATACAAAGGTTTACACTACTCTGCTACAGAATACAGGACTCTACTCAAACTTGAGAGCCTCGCCAACTTTCTCGGCGATCACGCGAGTTTCCGCCATCGCCGCATTAACCTGCTCCGCCGTGGCGTCCGCCGCCACACCATCTCCGACCGGCGCAAGATCAATCCGCGGGTACAGTGTCCGAACACGCGCCAAGGCGTCGTTCGCGCACACAACGGCCGATTCCTTGATCAACTCGGCGATGCGGATTGGCGCGGCTTGAAGACGCGGGACCAAGGCAGTCGGCTCACCCTCCTCCGGGGCCACGGAGTCCAGCAGGTCCCTCGCCGCCTCGTTGACCTCCATCAGGGCTAGATGCGCCGATGAGAGATCTTGCTCCAAGCCTGTTATGATTTGAGAGTTATTCTGGATTGTATACATGGCTTGGAGCATCGTCATGTCCGCACCTTTCCGGAAGTCCTGCTCCTGCTTCAACTTGCCGGCCATCACCTCCTCCGACTGCTGCAGAGTTGCGTTCGTAAATCGCAGCTCCTTCAGCTCGGTGACGTGACGCTCCCTCTCCATCTCCTTCTCTGGAAAGGCAAGAAAGCACTCGGTTAGGATGAAGACAACACGGCACAGTCCTACAGTTCAGCAACTACTCGGAAATCACAAGGAGAAGGCCTTACGATGAAGAATGTGCCGATGCTCCACGATGGCGTCATTCAAGCTCTTCTTGGCAGCGTCGCGTTGACGCTTGACCCGTTTGAGCTCTGCTTCCGCCTTCGCCGCACGACGGAGCGCCGACTCCGCGTCCTGAGACTGCGCAAGGCGCGACTGCCGGAGTGTAGCCAGTTTCTACAACCGTCCGAAAAGGCGAAGGACTCAGAAAACTAATATAGAAGAAGAAAGGATTAACAAGACAGGGGAGGAATCTAACCGCTGCAAGGCGCTGGGCGTGGTCGACGGCAATCTGAAGTTCGGCGATCACCGACCCTTCCTTCTCCGCCATGGCATCCACCCCGGGGACAGTGATAGTCCCCGAGGTGTCCGACTCCTTCGGCAGATCCTCCTCCTGGGCTTCCCGCCGAGTAACGTCGCCAGCGCCGACAGGCGAAGACTAGATCACCGTATCCACGACAGGATCTCCAGCGACGCTTGGAGTAATAGCCGTATCGCCGGCCGTCGGCACCTCCACTATCAGCTCCGGGTCAGGCCCGATCGGGACCTCCGCCG
>CM014278.1:94771840-94783025 GCA_004135705.1 Alloteropsis semialata | reverse complement strand
AGGCAGTGGTGGCGCCCGCGGCCCCGACCGCCCGTGCGTCGGCCAGGCTGCAACGGCGGCACCCACGGCACCAACCCCTTGCCAGAGAGATTCAGAGAGAGAGAGAGGAGAAGAAGATAAGGCTGGGGAGAGATGCGAAGATAAGGTGAAGAGAGTGGAGGAGAAGATATAGGAGAGAGAGCCAACACTTAGAAAAATATAGGCGTCGGTGGATCTAGTTTTAGTCTGGGTCCGTGGCTTTGCCCGGGAATAAAGGCTCCTTTTTAGTCCAGGGTGAAGCCACCACCGGAGACTAAAAGAGTCCCGGGCCCGGGACTAATTTAGTCCCGGGTGAAGCCACCCACCGGGACTAATGTCCTCTTCCAGGAGCTAGCTCTTGGACTTGGGACTAATACACCTTTTAGTCCCGGGTCATAATCTGGCCGGGACTAATGTCTCGAACCAAAGATGTTTTTTTTTCCAGTAGTGGCTAATAATTACCTTGGATATGCATGTTAATATAAGCTAGCTAAATAATCGCTAATAGCTACTAATTATTATCTAGCTAACTATATGAACGGGATCATTTGGATCCCCTTGCGCTAACATGCAGTAGAATACTCCGGTTTTGAATTATTAACACCTAGTAGCTAGCAGTTAATACCTGTTGACGCTAAAAAGCGCCGCGCCAAACACTCACACGCACCAGATCGCAGCACCTAGACCTGTCTGCGCAGAACCGGTACTACCGGTTTAGGAAACCGGTCCAACCGGTTTTTCTAGGGTTTGCAGCGATCACCAACGAACGCACGCCCGGGAGGGACCCCGTCAGGGTGTGCGCACCTTGGGTTGTTCTAGGATCGGTCAGGCCACCTAGAACGCCCTCAATCGCCGTGGAGACGAAGGAAGAACAGTAATTAGGGTTTGGAGAAGCTAGGGTTTGAGAAACATAAAGTAAAGGCAAAAAAGTAAAGACAAATAAAAGATAAATTGTGTTTGATCGATTGGATGATACTCAATCGGCCGCAACCCTTTATATTTATAGGGTGGGGAGGTCTTGCCCCGCAAGGAAAGTCCAAATACAAGTCGGATCTACAAAAAGAGTCTAAACCTATTACAATTCGGGGAAAACCGGTTCCACCGGTTTCCAGATCCGGTTCCACCGGTTTGTCTTGTCATACGCGTCACAGTGACCCAAACCGGTTCCACCGGTTTATATATCCGGTTCCACCGGTTTCCCTGCAGAACTATTCCTTGCCAATTTTGATCACTAACATATGCCCCCTTGTTTTCTAGTAAACTTGTGCACTAGAAAACACTTCTAAGATCAAAATTGTTCTTCTGGACGATGCTAAACATATAAAGCATCGGCCATGTCATGCGTCTCGCCTATGTTGAAGTTGAAGCAACTTGTTTTGGTCTCCACACCATCCTTGTAGATGTCGCTGATTTTTGTTCAACTTCTGGCTCCATTGATTGCCTGCGCATTCTTTGTAATTTTCTCTTTGAGTGCGAGTTAAGCCTGAGGGACACCACCTCGGCTGCATATATTTAGAATCTGATTTGCTACTGTTCTCACACTGCTTAGAATCAGTACATGCATCTTTTCTAACTGGATCACCATTGTAAGCAATCCGTTGTTGTAAGACACCATAATTTAGATAAGAAATAATATGTGGTGGCATGTACATACTACCATAGTCACTAGGAGCATAATAACAAGGATATGACCAAGACAACGGCATATATGATCCACCAAAATAATATGGTGCAGCAGTATAATTACCTTGGTGTTGATAAAATTTTTGTCTACCTTGATGTCTTGGTGCTAAATTTGTATCTCCAGTGCTATGTGATCGACTCTTTTATTTTTGGGCAGCTCCCTTCTTCTTGTACTTTTCAAAAAGCTCTTCAAAAGTCGGCCCTGCTTTCTTCTTTGAAT
Source organism: Alloteropsis semialata (assembly GCA_004135705.1). NCBI lineage: Eukaryota > Viridiplantae > Streptophyta > Magnoliopsida > Poales > Poaceae > Alloteropsis > Alloteropsis semialata. Next base: position 94,781,104 of record CM014278.1, on the reverse strand, counting down.
CATCAGAGCTTCCAGGTGTAAACCGGTTATACCGGTTTGAGGAACCGGTTTCACCGGTTCTAACAGAACCAGCACATCTGCTCTTGGTTTGCCCCCCGAGTGTCGAATTCTTTTTTGCAACTTGAGGGTCTTTTTTCTGCCATACCTTCTTGCTCCTTTTCTGTTCTGGTCGTGCTTCACCAATGATTACATTTTTTCCTTTTGTTGTATCGGCTTAATTTGGCCGGATCAACACTTTAGGATTCTGTAATTCAATGGTATTGACAGAGAAATTCTTAGGAAAAGGATCAGAATCAACTTTCATTTCGTGCAAAGTCAAATGGCCTTCATTAAGGGCCGATTGAATCCGCCTACGAAATACATTACAATCATTAGTTGCATGTGAGAAAGAATTATAAAATTTACAATATGCACGTCGCTTCAACTCATCAAGTGGTGGTAAAGTATATGCACATCTGATGTATCCGTTTTTATGCAACTCATCAAATATCCTATCACATTTGGACACATCAAAAGTAAATTTCACTTCTTCTTGCCGATTTTTGTGGATCGGCTTAAGTGAAGGGCAACTATATGATTGAGACTTGCTTGGCCATGTAAATTCAGCAGCACATACTTCTCCATTCTCATCGTCCACTAAATCATTGATTTAACATATGCATGTTAGGACGATCAGATTTTGGCCTAGCATCTTTACTTCGGCTTTCTTGAACAAAGCTTTTTGTAATACTTGATTAAGGGTAAGAAACTCATAGCCTTCTAATTTATCTTTGATATGAGATTTCAAACCTTTAAAGCTAATTCGGTAAGATCTTTTTCAGAAATAATCAAACTATAACATCGGTTTTTTGTATCTCTAAATCTTCTAATGTAATCAGCAACAGATTCATCATTCTTTTGAATAACCGATGTCAAGTGAGATAGCCTCAATTCATTATCACCACTATAAAAGTGCTCATGGAATTTATGTTCTAATTGAGACCATGTATAAATAGAATTGGGAGATAATGCCGAAAACCATGAGAAAGCAACACCAGATAATGACAAAGGGAATAATCTAACTTTCAAATGATCAACACTACCATGAATACCCATTTGTGCATTAAACTGACTAATATGCTCCCATGTAGTCCTATTGTCTTCCCCAGTGAATTTGATAAATTCTGGAACTTTAAAACCTTGAGGATAAGGTATAGTATCAAAAACTGGAGGATAAGGTTTCTGATATACTAAAGTTTTATTCTTAACCTCTACACCAAAAGTATCCTTAATCAAAATAGCCAAATCTTTTTTATATTCTTCCATCAGACTCTGAATATAAAGATCATTTGAGCTTTGCTGATCATTGACATTTGGCACATGTTGTGACATTTGGTTCGGTGATGCATGTAATGGTTGTTGCAAATAACCCGAACTTTGGGAAGACATAGGATCTGTAGTATATGTCATTGGAGTACATGTAGGTACATGACCAGAAACACCATTAACTCGGCCAGGATTAGCCTGAGCAATTGATACACTAGTTATAAGCTCAGGTGTTGTCTGATATGCAGCAACAGGGGTAGAACCGGTAGGACCGGTTCCTACAACCGGTTGAACCGGATTTTGGCCGTATTGTACATTAGGATTAAAACCAGTAGGACCGGTTACAGAAACCGGTTTCACCGGATTTGCCTGGCCAAATTGTCCCTGTGAATTTTGTCCTATTGAATGATTCAACGGCATCCCATATTGTGGATTTCTGGGTGGTACTGCTGCCGATGAATTTTGAGGTACAAATACGTGCTGTGAAATACCCACTACATCAGAATTAATAGCATTACTAGTTACGGTCGAAGGTTGTTTTCCTACGGATTTATCAATCATGCCTTGAACAATCGTAAGAAGATTCTTTTGACCAGAAAGTAATAAGCCATTAATTTGCTCAAGGGTAACAGACGCGGATGCAGCACTTACAGTGGGTGTTACCTCATCTTTTTCTTCTTCTCCCTCTGAAAGAACAACCACCTCCTTGTCCTTGGAGATAGCACATTTTCGATCCTTGGAGAAGTGCGAGAGAAACCATTGCGCCTTATCTTCAAGTTTCTTCTTGGCCCGTTCCATCTCCTCCTTTTCTTGCAGCAGGAGTTGCTCGAATAGATGACGATCCTCAGCCGATAGCTCATTAGCAGTCGGCCTTTGAATATTATCAGGATCCACCTCGCCTGGCTTCGGTAGACTCGACATGATAGTAGATCCCTTTTTCTTATCCCCAGCGGAGTCGCCAAAAAGTGTGTTGACGCTAAAAAGCGCCGCGCCAAACACTCACACGCACGAGATCGCAGCACCTAGACCTGTCTGCGCAGAACCGGTACTACCGGTTTAGGAAACCGGTCCAACCGGTTTTTCTAGGGTTTGCAGCGATCACCAACGAACGCACGCCCGGGAGGGACCCCGTCAGGGTGTGCGCACCTTGGGTTGTTCTAGGATCGGTCAGGCCACCTAGAACGCCCTCAATCGCCGTGGAGACGAAGGAAGAACAGCAATTAGGGTTTGGAGAATCTAGGGTTTGAGAAACATAAAGTAAAAGCAAAAAAGTAAAGACAAATAAAAGATAAATTGTGTTTGATCGATTGGATGATACTCAATCGGCCGCAACCCTTTATATTTATAGGGTGAGGAGGTCTTGCCCCGCAAGGAAAGTCCAAATACAAGCCGGATCTACAAAAAGAGTCCAAACCTATTACAATTCGGGGAAAACCGGTTCCACCGGTTTCCAGATCCGGTTCCACCGGTTTGTCTTGTCATACGCGTCACAGTGACCCAAACCGGTTCCACCGGTTTATATATCCGGTTCCACCGGTTTCCCTGCAGAACTATTCCTTGCCAATTTTGATCACTAACAATACCCTTCAATTATTTTATGGACTAACTATTAGTAAATAGGTTCCTAGCTAATAGTTACGGTCGAATTAGGTGTTCACACTCGATGATGTGGTTATATAATTACTGATCGAGTGATGACGAGGACCCGACATGCATGTCCCAACAAAAAGACACCTGTTGTGTACTCAGTCAACCGATTCCTCGACCGGCGTTTGGCCGGCTTGTAACAAACCTATCCCATAACCTCCTCGCGGCAAATGCTCCCCGACATGAATTAACGTCGCCAACAATGACTAGAAGCCGTGCGAGTACCATGCCATGTACTGTACTACTCATCTACACTACCCAGCGGAAGACGACTTTTATTCATTGTCCCTGAATTGCACGGAACTAAGGCAGTAGCTAGCGTTCTGGATCAATAGCTCGCAGGATATTTCACACCCAGTGTAAAAGAAATTACGGGAGAAAATTACTGAACCTTTTGTACTTGCGTTTGTTAATCAAAATATAATACATGATGTATCAAAGGAAAACAAATATGCAGGGAGATAGAGCAGACAAAAATCCTACCTGAGTTCGAGTCACTGACTCGGTACGGGTGGTCACATTTTTTAATTTATTTTGAATATCAACTAATCGGCAATGTGTCTATTTGTGATATGGTAATTCATCAATCGCAACATCTACCAATCAAAAGATGTTTATAGCTAGGGTATAGGATTGGCGGGCGTCCGGTCATAGGAGTGTATGCATCCGTTTGATCCATGGTATGGATTCAAAGTATCGTTTCCCATGGGCACACATTTAATAAAATAAACCTTGTAACTTTTCTGGCACGGAAAACAATTATTCTGGCACTGTGCCACTTTGATTTACCCTGCACAGCAAGGAACAGTGTTCACGCAGTCTGCAGTTCTTCCTTTTTACTACGTCGCGTACTACTACCACGGCATGGATGATGAATATCGTGCATATGGGGCATCCCACAGCTACGGACCTGTGCACGCAGAAAACTGCATTGATTCTATATGGTTCCACATCTTTAGGTCCACGTACTACTTGGTGCAAGACAACAGGGTACAGTGTACAGACCATGGTGCACTATAGAGAGCTACTGGCTCCTCCAATAGACCAGATGCATCGATCTTGTCATTGGTTGAGTGGAAGAAGGAGAAAGTTTTATTTGAGGGACTATATGCATGTTAGACATGGAACTACTACAATTATTAGATATTTAAAGCCACGATCTGAATCGGTTTTAACATCTAAACTGAATTAGATACAAGTAAACATTCGGTTCAGATGTTTTAAATATTGTTGGTTTAGCGCGGGTTGTTTGGAATGTCAAGCAACGTGAGGAAATCTTTAGATTAAAATTTTTACTGAGTAAAGCACATCGACCCATGTTAATTTGGAAACCTTGGCTTCAATTTTTCTTTTTTGGTGGGAAGGAATGGCGTCATGATCACAAGAAGCATTCCATAGTTAGCTTCAAGAATTAATCAAAAGTACCCTCACTTCTCAGTTATCCAAATTTATGATTACAAAAAATCAAACCCAATTTCTCTAATACCTTCTTTTACATTACACAAGCCCCTATCAGGGAAAAAAAAGCAAAATCAAATTACGCACAGTATGAGCTTAATTGCTTCTAAATTATCCACATGGTCTAATAAAACAACTAACCCAAAGAACTAAAATAAATTACTTGTAATAACTACGTACAAACTCAAACAAAATTGACCTAAGGTATTGTTGTTTGGGCATCACTTCTAGATGCTTTTCACCTAAACATAGATAACCACGTACACATAATATTTTTAGCCTGGTCAAGTAATCTAGGCTAGTATGCCATATGCCATATAGGTGAGAGAATATGAAGATATGGTGAATATTACAAGGAAGAAGTTGGAAATATAACCCCCATTGTGTGGAATGGGACGAGATGCATGCCTAGGTGGAGAAAAAGAAGAAAATAGAGCTGGAACCCATAAAACCGGATATGATATATGTTTTCCTTGTCGGTTAGTGAATAGCGATGTCCCAAATGTGACATACTAATTAAGCAAAATGTGGTTGTCTACCAGAAGCGAAATTAAAGGCGGCATAATTATTGATAGAGGACTCACACAAAGAAGAGTGGAAAAAAATATAACATGCCTGCTATTTCTGAGATGATGTGGGAGCACTCGATCTGAGTAACAAGAAGAAGCCAATCCATGCTGAATGCTAGCTTTGAGATTGGTGGAGCCACCGATCCCGGCAAGACTATCAAGAGAGTTCAAGACCAACTGCGCCGGAGGAGTGTTGCGCACCTGCACCTGCACCTGCACGCACGTACACCAACACACCACCTCCTGGCCTGGCCTCAGGGTTTCCAGCTTTTCACAAGCATATGCTCTTTTCTTCTCTGTTCTCTAAATATTCTCACCCATCCAACCCTTTTCGCACATCCATGCCACTGAGCTAGGTAAAGAAACCTCTTCTCTTTTGTCCTCTCTCCATGGTTGAAGCTCACCGAGCAGTGAGACAAAATGAAGGGTCCTCACTATTCTTCTTCTTCTTTTGTTGTGCTCACTCTCTCACCATCTAAACGACTAAACCTCCTCCACCACCATGCCCTCACTTTTTGCAACCTCCATTGAAGCCTTAGAGCTTGGAACTATAGTTGTTTTTCTTTCTACCTTCATCTAACTCACCATGCATGATGCCATGAGGAAACACATCCAGTTCTCTACCATGGTATTTCTTCTGTTCCAGTCCATCTCAGTACGTAGAAACCAGCATGCAACCATGTGCTTTATCATGTGCAATATCCATTCCTCACATTTCTCTTCTGTTTGAAACCAGCAGCGCCGCCATGGCAGGATCCCAGCTCATGACGTTGGCGGCAGCGGCAGCAAGGAAGCGCCTCATTGCAGGCAGCACCACCAGCTTCGGCAGCCTCCTGGAGCTCCCATGGCTCCTCCGTCTGACATGCCAGCAGAAGCCACGGTGAGCGCCGGCGATGGATCCGCTGGCAGCTCCAGCTCTTGGGTGAAGCCGGGGTGCATGATGGAGCTTGCCAGGCTCGCAAAGATCCCGCAGCCGGAGTCGGGGATCATGTGCCCGCGCTGCCAGTCCACTGAAACCAAGTTCTGCTACTACAACAACTACTCCCTGTCGCAGCCGCGCCACTTCTGCAAGACGTGCCGGCGGTACTGGACGCACGGCGGCGCGCTCCGGGACCTCCCCTTCGCCAGCAGCGTCCGCCGGCGCCGTAGCAAGCCGGCAAACAATAATAGGCACGCCTCATCAAAGCTGGCCTGCTGTTCTTCTGGTACAGGCAGAGCGGCGGCGTCCTCGTCCTCCGGCGGCGCCACCGTTTCGAGCAGGAGAGTGGTGGCTGCGTCCATGACGATGCCGCCGCTGGAGCAGCTGCCATTGTCGCCGGCCCCGGTACACCAGCTTGGAGTTGGAGGCGGCGACCACCGCCACAGAACTGGTGCATCAAGGCTTTGGTTTCCCGGGAGGCACAGCTCACAGCTCGATGATCATCCCATGGGCTATCGTCATCATCAGCTCGGCAACAGCATAGGCGGCGGCGGCGGCGCCACCACTTTCAAGCTAGAGCACCAGTGCTACCTTCCGCAGAGACAGCCGTTCTCTTTCTTAGGCTACTACAAAAATGCCGTCACTGCAACCACGTCTGCCATTTGCCCTTTCAGTGCAGAAGGCGGCGCCGAGGCTGCTAGCTTCGCCGGACAGATGCAAGCCATCTCCATCTCCAGGGTGCCCAGCTCAGCTGCGCTGACCATGGAACTGGCGTCCGAGATGATGTTGGCGGAGAACCAACCAATACCTTCAACAGAGATTATGGGGACACTGATGAGCTCACCGAGAGAGTTCCTGGTGGGTCTCCAAGGAGACAACGACCTCCATTTCTTGGGTAGTGGCAGCTGGGCATGTGGCTATGGATCGACATCAGCAGGCAACGGCGGCGGTGGAATCAGCTGCACGGTCGCTCCGGCCAACGTCTGGGCGGATCCGCCATGCTTCACCTCGTCGTCCTCTGGTACTATACTGTGAATCTGTGATGCACCTGGCTGGCATGACTGATGCTGCAAAAGGTGTAGCCTGTCGCTTAGGCTTATTTGCATTGGCTATTGATGAGTAGATCAAACTAATAAGGATGCATGGACACAAGCTGGTTAATTTATCTAGAAACACGGTTGGCAGTAGAGTAGTTTTTACTGTTGACCTTTCATGAGCGATTCTATCTTGTTTTCACTGCTACATAGCTAGATGCTGTTCTTGTACTGTTCATCGTCTTTGGCGCCAGCTGGTGGAGTCTGTACGATGTTGTCCATTTGTGGGTCCATGTTAACTAGGTTTCATTGACTAGTCCAGTGCAATGGGTTGGTAAAAGATGCTGCAGATTGCCCATCTATCTGAGCTACTGGGCAATGGGCCAATGGCTTTCTTGACGATGGGTCACTGCGATAAAAAAAAAGTCAAAGGCGACGCGAAATTCTATAAAAGTGACGATCATATGTCTCACCTGCGCCTTTGACCGAGTCAAAAGATTTGCTCTGCGTTTTCATTTAAAATTCATATAAAGGTTCCCATCCATATTTGGGATAACTTTTCTCATCATTAGCGATTATCTGAAAAAATGTTGTGCATAGAATCTACTAGCGTGAGAAGCTGACAGTTTGGCAACCTGATTTTGTACCACGACATGGACCGTTGATAAATCTTGCTAAATTGGTAAATAAACTACAGAGTATTCACATGTGAATCATTTGCATCCCATTTATCTATTTAAACACAAAAAAACTTGTAGGACGGGAATGAACGCTTATCAGTTTTTTCATATAGAAACAAAAAGGCAGATCAGGACATTTCTCAATGACTCTTAGGGTAGGTTTGGTACGGCTGTGGCTGTGGCTGAAACAGCTCCGGCTGTGGCTGTGCTGGTGGAGCAGCTTCTCTGGTGGAGCTGAAGCCATTCTGGAAAGTGTTTGGCAAAACAGCTCCGGCTGTGGCTGTGCTGATGGATAAGAGTGGTCAAATGTTCTGTATGCCTTTGGCTATGTGTATTGTTTGAATGGATAAATTTTTGAATGTTTAACATTAGGTGAATGAAATGTCCATAATACTCTTTCTTTTCTTTTTTTTTTTCTTTTTTTATTTTCTTTTTTCTTCCTTTTATTTTTTATTTCCCCTTTTCTTCTTATTCTTTTTCTCTTTTTTTGGTTATTCTTTTTCTCCTTCTTTCCTTTCCACCGAACATCCTTTTCTTCTCCCCCGTCAGGCCTTTTCCCTTCCATGGTTCAGCCCAATTTGGCCCAAAAACACTACAGCCCATCTACATGAAGGCAAAAGCACGCAGGAGGAAAGGCAGAACCACAGAATCGCCCATGCCCTTCTCTCTCTGCCTCTGCCTTATCCAAATCCCGCATCCGGCGGCGCGACGTTCAGGGTCGACGAGGGCGGTGCGCCGGCGCGCATGCGTGCGATGGTGCGAGTAAGGCACCGCCCCTGCGACAGCTGCCGGCCACCTCCCTGCGGGCCATGCCCCCGAGGCCCCGACAGACCCGCAAGACGCTGATGGCTGGGCGAGCGAGAGGCAGAGGCGAGGATGGCGAGACGACGACGACGACGGAGGAGCTGCGGGGAGCTGCTTTTTTCGGCTCCCCCTCCTCCAAATGGCTCCAGTCAGCGGGAAGGCGTCGTCGGCGGGGCAGTGCCATCGCGCCCGCCGACGCATGCAGCCGTCGCAGGAGCGCGCCGTGCGCGCGCCCAGCGCTGCGCCCGTCGCCGCTCCGGTGCTCGTCATCTCGTCGAACACTTGTGCCTCCGGCGGTTAGGTTAAGCGAGAGCTTAACAAAAATGGGGGGAACGGTATGGGGGCGAGCTCCAAAGCCCTTTCCTTTATAAAATTGTGAACTGGGCTGCGAGAAGCGGGCCCATCAGTCAGTGAAAGTTGTGACTACAGTCGTGATCTCGTAGCTGTTATGTAGGGCCCATGAATGCGCTTTTGGGCTACGTGGCGCAGGGAGGAACGAGGGCCGCGTGCAGTGGGCCCAGGAAAAATGCTTATCCTGAAGCTGATTGGCTGGGGAGCGCGGGGAATCCGCTGGGCTGGAATGCTATTGGGCTGCCTGTCACGCCGTTGGATTTCCGACGGGGCCCATTGAGGGGTGGACGATGACGTGGACGGCTCTGCGGCTAAAAACTCTCGATCTCTTGCCTCTATGGGCATGCCGCATGCGATGAGGTCCAGCATCCATGCGATATTTGGGTGATTCAGCAGCTGGAGTGTACCATCATGTGCACAGTGCACAGTGTACCCCTTGAAATTATGTGGATCATGTGCCAAATATAGAGTGACTTACCTCCAAAAAAGTTGGAGAA
>CM014278.1:94744800-94769497 GCA_004135705.1 Alloteropsis semialata | reverse complement strand
AGCTTACCCGAATTCAGAACGAGTAGTAGTAATGATTTTAGATCCGGTAGGGCGCCGTGCGACTTGCCTCCCACGCGTAGGGCGCGCCGCCGCCGTCGCCACCGCTTCTGGCCCCCGTTTCCCTCCGCCGCCGGCCTTCTAGCCGGTGGCCAGGGGAGCGGGGGTCCATCCTTTAGTAGATCGAGTCCTTTTAGGTCTAGGGTTTGTTCGCCGTCGATGTTTGACGGCGGAACTAGGTTTTGCCGAAGGAGCGCGGCTCCTCTACGGCTTCTTGTTACTGGCGGCGCCGGTGATGCGGAAGCGACGGCGTTGTATGGGAATAATTTCTCCCGGCTTCTTCCGTTCTCCGGTGGCGATCTACTCCGACGCCAATGGAGAGGCCAGGGAGACCTGTGTTGGAGTCCAGGGCCGGCGCATCGTCGTCTTCTTCAGGTGATGATGTTGCTGACCTGTTTAATCCCGAGGAATATGATCTCTGGTGAAAATCCGAGTTTTGCTCGGGTTGCCGGCGTTGGATTTGAGGGTTGCGTCGTGGGTGCCGGAGTTGGCCGATGCGCCTGGGAGGCAGTGTACTCGGCATCCGCACCTAGCCTTATTTAAATGGAGAGCTCTATTTCTTTTTTCTTTTCTTTTTTTGCACAGGGATATTAGCCATATTACACAGGTGCACTTGATTATGATAAGTTTAAATTTCAAACTTTACCATCTCTTCTTGTCCCCTATCCAAGAGGGGCATTTGTTCTACTTGATGAGGAGCACAAAACTTGTTCTGTAGAGGGACATTTGTTTAATTTCAAAAAAAAAGAGGGACATTTGTTGCCACCATTATCTGTGAGAGGCAGAGGCTGCAAAGTGGGACCCATCTTCTTGTCCCCAATCTGTCTTCCGTTCTGCTCCCAGGGCCAGGCCCAGGATAACAATAGCAGCAGCAGTAGCAGCAGTAGCCCGCCGCCGCGGGCCAAGGAATGGAAGCCGCGGCAGCAGCCATGGCGGCTCTCCCAGCGCCTCCCTGCACTTCCTCCTCTCCTTCATCCGTATTCCTCACCCCCAGCTCCTCCACTGTCCGGAGAAAGGCGCCAAGGGCGGTGGCCGTCCGTGCATCTGCGGCGACAGCGGCCAAACCTACGCTCTCCGCTGGGTGGAATCCGTCCGGGCTGTCAGCAGCCAGAACGGCGGCCAGAAAGGCGCGCCTCGAGGAGCTCGACACCACCAACATGCTCCTCCGCCAGCGCATCATCTTCCTCGGCTCCCCGGTTAGCCTCCTTGATTCGTTTCCTGTCAAAAGTCCGCTGTCTCTATATTCTTACCGTCCTTGCAATTTTCGTTAAGTTAGTCGCATCCAATTTCCTCTCTATAGATGCTACGCTCGAAAAAGTTAAAACATTTAAATTTCAGTTTATGGTTCCAGGGATAACAATTGCCATCCTAATAATGTTTGTATACAACACAAAAAGGAATTTGTTCAAGACAAAAGGAAGTTGTTGTATATGTATTAGCATACAACATGGTTGGGTTCAATGCTTCAATGTTGAACATACATAGAAATATAGAATTCATGCTTAAGTTACATATGTAATCGTACTTGGTATGACCATCTTGTATCTCATGAACTCATGGTTATTGTGAAAACCTGAAATCAAATTATCTAAGCTACTTCCTCGGTTATAGTTTACTTCTTCCTGAACATTGGTCTTTCAACATGTATCTGCAATAGTGTTATTTATTTGGGTTTGCTGACTGCTAAGAACGGGTGGCGGTTTAGTAATAGACTTTGCTATTGAGCTGTTCACCTATACTTTTTGCGAGTTTTGACCATATTTGGTCCGTTCTCTGTAATAATGGCCGGATAGGTTGCACTTGGATGTAGTGGCCGGGATATGAACTATTCCTTTATCTAACAAAATTTGGGATTGCTGACTGCTAAGCGTGGGTTTCTTGATTGGGACTCTTTGCACTAATTGCTTTGGACATCTTTTTTTTTTGTTGGAATTGAGTTACTTTTGTATTATCTATGCTTGCATTTATTAGCAAATCGATTCCACGGAGCTTTTATTTGTTCCGCCAGTATGATCAAAATAGATTTCCAACTAAATATTTATGGATCTGTTGGAATGACGTATGATATGTAGGTGGATGATACGAGTGCTGACCTTATTATCAGCCAGCTCCTGCTATTGGATGCAGAAGACCAAACTAAAGACACTACATTGTTTATCAACTCACCTGGAGGTTCCATAACAGCAGGTTTGTTTTTTCACATAGCCATTGCAAGAGCTTATGCTGGTTGGCCTTTGCACGAACAGATGAACTTTTCTGATTAATTTTGATGCAATGCAATAATCTGGCATGGTTGTCTTATCGGGCTTGGTTCATTGGGTCAAGCAACTTGATCATCAGTGAGATGAAGAGCTATGTACATCTCCTTGACCCTTCAAGTTATTCCAATTGCAAAATATATACCTAACCACTCTGTATCCACAGATACTATGGAGGTGTACAATCCAAAATAATTAATAAAGTTGGAATGAGTTTACCCTTATGAAGTATGTAAATCAGTCTTGCATGTTTTTGTAAATTGTGACAACCACAATTTTAATTTGTTTAGTGGACACGTTTCATGGAAATAACATCTCTGGAAAAACATATTGAACTTATAAATATATCTATAGACACAGACTTCGAAATGAAGTATTAGATATGTACAGCTACGGCTCCGTTTCGCGTCAACTACACTTTTTAAGTTTATGATTTCACATTATGTATGATGTATTTTTCTAGTTAATCAACCTAACTCAGCTGGTAGGACGTATGGGCTTATATTCCCACCACAGGTTCAATTCCTCTTCGGGCTCAACTCTGGGTGCCTATTCTTCTTATATAATTAAAAAGACAACTATGGCCTATATCCTCCTTGGTTATGTCTCTGCACAACTTTATATCAAATAGAAAATTTCAATGGATTTTAGGGATGACTATCTAGAATTGTTGAGGCATAGAATGTGCATTAAATCATAAGCATTCCATGGTCAGGCTGCGGTGCAGCAACCAGAAATTTTAACAATCTTGAATTTTTCTTATTGGTACTCAGTTGTTAGTTTCAGTTCTTGTGCCTCTGAGGTGCTGTTAACACTGCTAAAAGCTTTTATCTTCCTATGGAAGCACCATGCAATAATTTGGAGATCTCAAGCTGTGGACCAACTATAGTAGGTTCACTGTATGTCTTTAAAGGCGTCCTGATATGATACATATTCTATTTGTCATTGTTTTTTTGACCGTAGTCAGTAGGGGAAGCCCCAACCTATTTTTTGTATAATTTTTATTCCAAACCTGTTTAATTCGCTCCCATGGGGAGTTGAATCCAGGCCTCCTAGATGCTACTCAAATGCTCTAACCATTAGGCTAAAGGTCCTTTCACTATTTGTCAAGTTTTAGTTTCATGAACACATTAGGAATTTCTTGTTTATTAATGAAATTTAAATTTCTTAAAAAAATGCCCATATGTGAGATAGGTCACTGGCAGAGGAAATTTTTCTATGGTCACATTAGAGATATTAACATCACAAACAGACTGTGCAGAAACATTCATACTCTGCACTGAACAAAAACGATATAGTATCACATTCATTGCAAAAATTCCTCAGTACTACTCACAATAATTTTTTTCACCTTGTTCCTATTTTAATCTTGTGGCCAAGAAGGATACTTTTCGGTATTTAGGATCGATATTACAAAAGGATGGAGACATCGATGAAGATGTTAGGCATAGAATTTCAGCTGGCTGGCTGAAATGGCGTCTGGCTTCTGGCGTCCTCTGTGACAAGAGGGTGCCACAAAAGCTAAAAGGTAAGTTCTTAGGACGGCGATTCGCCCGGCGATGTTATACGGTGCTTAATATTGGCCTACATGGCCAAGAAGGATACTTTTCAGTATTTAGGATCGATACTACAAAAGGATGGAGACATTGATGAAGATGTTAGGCATAGAATTTCAGCTGGCTGGCTGAAATGGCGTCAGGCTTATGGCATCCTCTGTGACAAGAGGGTGCCACAAAAGCTAAAAGGTAAGTTCTATAGGACGGCGATTCGCCCGGCGATGTTATACGGTGCTTAATTTTGGCCTACAAAAAGGAGATGGTTTGGACATGTTCAACAGAGGCCTCCTGAGGCGCCTATGCGTAGTGGGGTTTTAAAGCGGATAGATAATGTAAAGAGAGGTAGAGGCCATCCTAAATTGACTTGGGACGAGTCGTTTAAGAGAGATCTTAAGGAGTGGAATATCTTCATGGATTTAGCTATAGATAGGAGGGCTTGGAGATTAGCAATCAACGTGCCTGAGCCGTGATCTTTGTTTCCTTTTCTGTTTTCCCCTAACTCTACCTTATAAAATATGGTCTGGGGCTCTGGGCTTTGACATCCACAGGTTTACTTTTCTTATTCATTAACATCCTGTGGACCATGAACTTTTATGGATTAAAGAAAAAATTGTAGGAAAAAACATTCCAAAGTGCCAATGAGACCCCCATATGATCAATGACTTTACAACTTTTCAAATCACAGAAGTAAGGTGGGCAATGATTCGTCTAACCAAAAGCACAATGAATGGTGATCATGAAAACATAATATATGCCAGTCTGAGGCTATGATCTATGATTACTTGACAATTATCGGAGCCAAAAATTAACGTGGGTCTCAAAAGCATTTCTTGTCGTTGTAAATGGTTAACTGAGAATTGCCCTAATAATTACTACCACGCCGTCTTGCTCCAATCCCACAAGACAGAAAAGCCACCATGTATTTCAATTTGATCATCATCTTGACATCTTTTATCATCCTTGATTGGATTCACCAAGCCGAACACACTTACCTCCCCATGTCGCCGCCTATTGCTGCCTGTATATGGTTTAGCCACCTCTGACTTGGTTGTGTGTGCACAGCAGTTGCTGGTAGTTCTTGACCTTGCTGTGACTTCCACCAAGGAAAGTTCCCATGCAGCATCAAGGGGGACGGGGTGGCAGACAGCAATTCTTTTGCATTCACCATGACCCTTTTCATGGAGCCAATGCTACCTGATCATCAAACCTTGAGCAGTGGAGCAATTGATACTCCCAATCAAACTCCTTTCCTGACCTACTCTTGGTGGTACGACTGGTACCACCATGAGATCCTCCAACCTTCATGCCAGCGACAAGAATCTAGATGATGAGACTACCAAGCCCGACACAGTATTGGCTCAGCCGAGCGATCATGGCTGGAGAGTGCTGAGTCAATGCCTACTGCATCAACACCTAGGGGTCCTCCATAGCTAGCCATAGTTAGCTTGGCATCAAACACCCTGATACGGTTGCATGAAGCATCATGGCAACTTGTTCACCTCGAGCTTTCTAGGTTGCCAACTATGGCCACCCCAAATACTCGTGAATACTTAAAACTACCATACATACTGTTGTTACCAACCACAATTCTGCTTCTGCTTGGTTGTTTAAGGGACACGTTATTTTGTTAGAGATAAAAAAAAAACAATTTATCAATTTTATAGAAAAATGTTTGATCTTATTTGCTAGTGCGCCACATGGTGCCTGCCGTCTGCATATTATATATTTCAGGGAATGAATGAAGCATTGTAAGTTTTATAGTTTCATATCTCATTTAGTTCGTTTCAGCTGTAGCCCTTGTCTGTTCCCCATCCCAACAAGTTTTCTCTGCCCCGCCTCAACAAGTTGACTCTGTCCGTTCCCCATCTCATTTAGTCTTGTATTGTGTAGATGGATTCACTAATTTTAATTTCAGGTACCTTTAACTACAGAACATTTTGAGATAACTCGTGAAGTGAAAATTTATACGCATCTTTTGCACATGCACTTGTTATGTTCAACTGCGGGCTAAGAATCGGCCAGCATTTATTATCTTATTTGCATTTATAAGAATCACATCGTCTATGTTGTAGGAGGACGGATTCGAGGACGATTTTTCTGAGGATGAGGATGATTGATGCAGTATTGCAGTCCCTGAATTGCGAGCTTGACATGTCATTATCATGCACGTTGAATAGAACCAAGATAACTCGATTAACTAATTGCACAATCGTGAGGAACATGTTGACATGACTTGTCATGACATTGGATCGAGCCAAATTATCTAGAGTAACTAAGGGTACCATTGCCATACTGATGAACTTTATCGTATGGTTCTGATTGATTGTGGGATCCACCCAGTTGGTGATGGAAATTGGTGAAGTTTCGATCTTATGGATGTAGACCCTAATACTTTGATGTGATGTCTTTTCGAACAAGGAATCTCCTTGGGCCTGTGCCGATCTGTGTCTCTGCTTACGTGGAGCACTCCTCCACTTCCGAAGGTGGGCCTCCGCGGCTTCCCTGTCTCCTATCTTGTGTTCCGAATTTCCGATCCGTGTCTTCTCACAGATGGAGATGGAGGCATCTTCGTCCCTGGCTCCCTGCCCCCCACTGCATTTTCCATCCTTCGCCTTAACGAGAACAAGAGAGAAATAGGGCTCCGATTCAGCCGCCGCTCACCAAGTTGCTTCGCAGTCGGGGATATACCATTCACGATCAAGCACAAGCGTGCAGGTGCCAATTTGGGAGAAAACATGGGGTGTAGCGGAGCCTGGTTCTCGGAGCAGGGACGAACCAGAGAGGGAACGGATCGGGACAAGAGAGGGAAGCCGCAGCCGGCGAGAAGAAAATTCAGTTTGGCTTTGAAGCAATTGATTAGCAGAGGGAAGGGAGGCCAAAGGGGATATCCACTCTGCACTCGTCGCTGAACCTGAAGCATGCAATGCAGGTAGAGGTAGGGACAGAAGATGCTAGCGGATGATTCTAAAGCGCTGGTCGATTTGTGGAACGCCAGCAATCGTGGCCACTGGCCACTCAGAATTTGCTACTATCCTTGCGGATATTCAAGAGCTTTGTGTAGAATTTGTAAATCGCAATGCAAACTAGGCCACACACATATGCTCAGCATGCATCGTGCCATAGGGCTTTATTTTCGTGGAACAATCCTTCTCCTTTCCTGTTGCACTGTTTGCAACATGGCTGTTGCACTTAAAGATTAATGAAGCGATTCCCAACGAAAAAAAAATGAACTTGTGGAAAACTACATCCTTTTTGCTTACAATAAAAGGAATCATTCAGAGCTAGCCTACATTATTGCTATCCGTTACATCTAGTAGTAGTTGACGTGGTGATGAAAAGAATTCGGCGAGTCGTTTCTTTCTAATCCCACTCTTCTGTTCATAACATAAATCAATCAAATCTTGGATATTAGTCGAACGCTTGTTTTACCACGGTTAGGCCAGAACGTCATATAGATCCATGTAGTACTTAAATGGTTTCTGACCAGCAGCAGAATTAATCCACCGCGGTGCCAGTGCCACCGCTCACAATTGAAGTGGCACAGATTGTACGAAACTGAGCAAGTATTACATAAAAGTACCACTGCGGAGAATCTCATTTGATACATGCTTCATTACCAGTAGCTGGTAGTGGAAAAGGTACAAGAAAAATATTAGACAAACCGAACCAACACATTCAAAACATCATATTTATACACGCCTTCAGCTTTATAGGTTTTAAGCCTCACAAGGCCACACCAAAAAAACAATTACAGTAGCATGGAATTCATCTCTCCAACAGTGTGATTAGATAGCTTCAGTAGCTTAGTTACACGACCAAAAGACTAGGGAATGGTTGGCTGCTTCATCTCTAAAGAGGTTTGGCATTGAGAATTTCTGCAAACTTAACGTCCCTAAGGCAATCAAAATACATAAAATCTGAATCTGTCACGCAATCCACAGAAGATGCAGGTTGAACAATGTTCAGATAATCAACAGAGGCTCCAATTTCACTGCATTTTGCTCCTGCATGATTTCCAGACGGAGGATGCGCAATCTTGCTCCACGAAGGCTCACAAATGGTGCAACGTCCTGATAAAAGAAAATTAATACTAAGAATGATTAACAGGCAAGGCAATAATTCGAAGACACTCATTAGATGAGCAAAAGGAATCTGTAAAGAATTATATTCCAGGAAGTCGTACTCACCAAGGTATGGATGATCAACATTGTAATACGGTAGTGGACAGCAAAATGAAGTTTTTGATTTCACTTGACCAGATTTACAATAAATCTTAGCATGTGAATTTGAATCAGTACGATGACCATTTGCAGTACAGGGTACAGGAACCATTTCCACAGAGGTGTCCAGATCAGATCGCTTGGTCTTTGGCCCCCACACTTCAGCAAAAAACAGCACGCGGGTTGTTGAGGTTGCTTTGGAGGAAGCATCATCACAATATGCCAGAAAATTGAGATGGTAGCACTTTGAATGTTCGTAGTTTGTTTCCTTCACACCACATATAACATCTAACCTGTGCATCGACTCCTACAATGATCAATTCAAGTGCACTGATATAAGGATATAATTTGTAAAATCCAACCAAGCATGCAATCAAGAGAATAACCTTTATATAAGAATGCCAATTTAAACAAGAAAAATAAATATGCAAAAGTACTACTGTAATATCAATATCATAGATGCAATATACTCCAACAAGAAGCAATGAAGTAATGTTTTCAAAGAATAGACTTTTGTCCAAACTACAACTGATAGTCAACAGCTATTATTATTATTACTCTTACCCAGGGATGCTGATTAGAGTAGTCAAGCAGCAGTTCTTCCAAGCTTTTATGAAGAAACCCCTGTTTCTGTACAAAGTCGCATTTCCTTGATGCCAGCATCTTCCACCCCATTGGGGATAATCTAGGACGATCCGCAGATGGTGCAGGGAGCGAGCTTTGACCTCCCACTACTTTGTACACCAGCTCCAGGCTTGCATTAGAAATGACATAGCCCTTTGTTTTTTCAGCACTGGTCAGTGAGTCCCTCAACACGCCTTGCACATCTGCACCGTACATGGACACAAGAAATGATGCAAGCTCCGAATGCTTGGGGTGTTTCCCAGCTTGGCCGGCACGGTCATAGGCTTTAAAGCATTTCTCTTTTGATGTCATCTGTAGTACCGCAGATAGGTCACACTGCTTGTGGCAAAGGTATTCCACGGCATCATGTTCAGATAAACCAGTGGCTGTGCAGAACATGTCAACAAGGCCGTCGAGGGAGCGGACCTCTACACGGAGCAAGGATTTGCTATCAATGATATCTGGCTCAACCGCAGCATCCATTTGAAGCAGAGGAAAACGGGCGTCATACCAAAAGGCATTAACAATGATGTTGGACACGGGGTCCAGGGGGCCATAGCAATGCCCAGCCACTAGAATGCCACGGAGATGCTTATGGAGAGATTCGTGGGGAAGCAGGGATAACACCTTGATGTAGAAGGCATGGATGGCATCGAGCAGGAATTTCTTCAGATAACTGATGTACTCACACTTAGTTGTGTCGGAAGGTGGAGCAGTAGCAGGATTCCGAGCTTTGGGTGAAGGGCAGTACTTGCTAATGGTGGTATTAGCAAAGTCCAGGCAATTGAAAAGCAATTGCTTCATCTCATCCGGAGTGCGCAGGTTACAGATGCTAGATACTGGTCCATCATAGCGCGTGACAGCCACATCGGCAATGTAATTTTCACCAACAACACAGGAGAACTTGGAAGGCTGCTGATCAAAATCAGGATCAGGACGGCGCATGAAGGAGACTTGGACAGCAGGAGAGGCAGCGTAGTGCAGCCGCTGCAGGGAGCCAAGAATGGCATTGACATCCTCGACGCTGAGGAGCCGCCCTTTCTGCAGCACAGCATCTAGAGGCTTCTGATCCTTGAAGGGGATAAGAGACTTGGCTAACTGAGCCAGGTCGTTGGGCTCCGGGTGCCCTGCTTTGGCTGCGGCGGCCTTGAGAGCGTACTGGGTCCTGCCGCAGCAGAGGTCGGGGGTTTGGCGACCTTCCAGCCCGAAGTGTTGGTGCTCCCCAAGCTGGACTGCCACGGCGAGGTCGGCACCAGCCACGCGGAGGTAGCGCATGGCCTGCTCATTGGACAGGTACCGGAAGTAGGTCTGCACGAAGGCGATGATACCAGAGTAGGAGCCGAAAACTATCGTAAGCCACCTGAAGCTTCCTTCCATTTCCCCCTTCCCTGCTGCCCCCTTGCTGCTGAGTGAAGACATCTTCTTCTTCCTCCCCCTCTTCATCCTGCCACTCCTGGGCTGCGCAGAGTCGCCGCTGCACATACGGCGACACTGGAGGTTGAGGGCGTTGAGGATGATGTTGGACACGGGGTCGAGGAGCCCGATGCAGTGGCCGCCGGTGAGGACCCAATCTACAAGCTCCGGCATGTCCGCAACGGGAAGCCTGCGGATAGCCTCATCGTAGAAGGCCACTATCTCCCTTTCCATCGGCTTCCCAAACTCGGCGCGGATAGACTCGGCGCCGGCGGCGTGGAAGCACGAAAGCCGCAACTTGTTGGGGAGGAGATGCTCGACGATTGTGAGAGACGCGAGGCTTGTCGTCGGAGAATCCTCCCGCGCCGATTTGTCCGGCATCTCGCCCATTCTTTGGTGGGTCGGAGTTGACGGAGAAAATGGCGGCGGCGGCTAGGGTTCCGGTGGGGAAGTGGGGAATTCTTTTAGGCTTGCAGTGCAGGCGGATGGATAGCTTTGGGGCGAGCGGATCGGGTTGATCTTACGGATCCACGTCAGGGAAAGGGCGACGACGCGGTAAAGAGGGGAGAGCTAGATCTGGGAGGCGTGCAAGGTGTTAGTCACGAGAAAACCCTGGAAGAGAAGAGTTCGACGCAGGGCGGGCGGATGCGCGACGCAAGAAACCCTGGGAACGTTATGGGAGAGTGGATTCGAGCCGCGAGAAACCCTAGGAGAAGAAGCGGAAGCGAGGAGACGAGAGGAGGAAGATGGCGAACCGGAGCAGAAAAGGCAGATGCCGAAAGGTGGAGGTGGAAACCAGGGGAGGAGTTGTACGAGGGGCCGGACCCGACGAAAATATCTGCCCTTTTCCGACTTGGCTGCTGGTCCGCGACGCAGGCCCTCTCGTATCTCCAAAATTTGTAAAAAAAAAATGAAACCGGTTTTATTTTGAAACTCTTCTACGGTTGCTCATTTTGATCTCATTGTTGCCACGGGCAGGGGCGAAGCTAAGGTGAAATCTAGGGTGGTGCACACTAGTAGACATGTAAAAATTGCTAATTTTATTTGTCAAAATAATTTTTTTACTAATGAATTTGTTTTTTAGGGTGGTGCATTTGCACCGCCTAAGCCGAATACAGTTTCGCCAATGGCCATGAGATCTCTAAACAAGTGTGCAATTGCGCAAATGAGTGTGCTCCACAAAAAATTGACTCAATGGAGGCATGCTCTCCAAACACTTTGCGCATACAATTGCTAGGAACTTGGAGGAGCCAATAGCTACAACAAGGAACACGGTGATCTGATCTACCGTGTGTTGCTTGCCTAGGACTTTCAAAAGCATCACACCTTGATTGAAACAAGGGCAATCTCAAATGGGCGTGGAGAGGAGAAGGCCAATGCCTTGGTTGAAAGAAGGGCAATCTCAAATGTGTGTTGGACGTGGTATATGAACATGTATTATGAAGATAGAGAAGATATCAAATTATCTCTATATTAGAAGCCTCGGTGTGTCAATCAACGGTCCGCCTCATGACGCCAGACACGCTCGTTGCATGCTTGATAATGAGAGAGGATACTAAATTAAAATGGTGACGAAATATGAATTTGTTCTTTGATTATGCTCAAAGTAGCATAGCATTGATCCATGGAATCAAAAAAATAAAACATGATTTAAAATCAAATTGATAGCATCAAATATTAATTCAAACAATATTTTTATCATAATGTTTTTTCAAGCATTGTACAATTTTTTATTAGAAATTCACTAACTTTTGGGTGTTAGTACATATACTTAACAGATTATGTTATAGTTGTTCATGGTTTTGATAAAAAAAATAAAAGATAAAAAATAGGAATGAATGGATAATTCAATCAAATTTTGTGAGTTATGATGAGAAATAAAGTCCAAAAGGTAGTAGGGCAACCACATGCGAATGTAGACTACTTAAAGCCTAAAATTTCATTATTCTAGGCTAAAAAATTCCAAGAGAAAGCCTAGCGATATTTTGTAACACGAAATACACAAATAAGAAGCCAAAAGATATATTATCTAAACCATAAATGCCAGTAGCAAAATAAAAATTAAACATGATGAAAGGAAACTGCAGAGCTGAGCTAAACTACTGCGTGTCCTCTGGCAACCTTGTATGGCCAGTAATTTTTTCCCATATAGGATTTTAAACAATCCAAAATTGTGAATCTGAACTGCTCTGAATAAAACAAGTTAGATCATTTTCCATAGATCATTTGTAGTATCTGTCAGTGGTCATTAGAGAAAAACAAAATAGAACAAAACTAAAAAATGTTTCACATTTCAGTTTTCGCTCTTGAGCTCTCCTTTTTTTCATGGGCCGGAATGCCAGATAATGAGTAGAGCTGCCTCATTTTGTCCAATAAATTGAAAGAATTATAATAGCATGAGTGGTTTATAATATTGATAAGACAGAAGTTTCACTCACTACAAATCCAAAAAAGAAAAAAAACTAAGCATCCACATTTGTACTCAGCGACAATGTCGTGATCATAAATCTACCGGCAAAAAATGACAACCTTGGTCTTCCGTGATGTTGGACGCAACTAACCAACAAACCAATGGGCATAACAATCGAATGACGCAGACATTCAGGTACCGATGAAGTGAAGCGAGGGGCATGCGATCTTGCTGGCGTACGCCTTCTCGACCACCGTCGGCGACTGGAACATGGCGCCACCGATGATCACCAGGTACTTGATCTTCGGAACTCTGGTCAGGGCCAGACCCTGCCATGAAAGCACAAAGCAGGCAACAAGGTTAGCGAATGATGTACCAAGCACTGAGAGCTAGCAGATGCTTTGTTCTTAAGTCTCGTATGAACCATGAACTTACTTGTTCTTGGAGCCCGAGCAGCTGGTTTACCAATACAGTATCTGAGGGCAAAGTTATCTGAAGCAGGTGTGTATCTGGGAGAAACCCATCAATCCGTCGAACGGGCCATCTCTGATCATCAGCTCCTCAATGTAGGAGCAGCAACTTGTTCTTTCTTTTATACCTATAATTACAAAAAGTGTCACTACCATGTTGCTATAATTAGATGTTTTTGCATTCATATAGAAGAAACACATGCTGGTGACCTCGATTGACCCCCTTGACTGAAGCCCACCAACCTGGAACAAGACAGTCCAATAGAAGAAGTATCACCCAGATTGGTCTGCTTAATTTGTAAACAGTCCAAAAACAGCACCCTCAATGGCTGAATCTATAGATTTGCAAAAAAAAAAAAAGAATTCTCATTCTGAGGACTAAACTAACGCAGTGAAAATTGAGTATACATGAGACAGTGAAGATAATTCAAGCCAGTCAACTTCTAGGGAAACCATGTCCATTTTTTTGTCGCTTGTTGTGCAAAATAGTTTACCATGAAAGGGCTGTTGCAGAGGCCACACGGATGGGGGCGCGCCCGGTGCGCCATTTTTTATATTGACATCATCGAACTCCACAAATCCAGACCATTTCAAGGACTCAGTCTCGAAAAGAGGGAAACCAGCATCTGGTTGCCCATGTCAAATGTACCTTGAATAAAGAAAAATACTTAAGGAAGATGCAACGGTAAAAAAAAGGCAATTGCATTAACAAAGCATATGGAACCAAAAGCATACTCTATTCGAGTTGTTCTGCATCTGAGAGCAATGAAATTTTCAGAACCATATACTGACACAGTAATGAGTGAATCATTGTTCTTGTTGTAAAACAAACTGCAGGTAACTTCATCAGGACTTCCATTCAGAAAGCATACTCTGATTTGTCTCTGGAAATATAAGAAGAAACTCAGGACAGCCATATGAAGCAGAAATGGATTTCAACAAGACATACCTCTGCTGAAAGCAGCACATACTCCAGACTGTGATAGAGCAAAGACTATAGCACGCGCTGCAACTATCTCAATGATTTTTGACCTTTTCCTCAAGTAAGGGAGTAGCAAATTGCTCTCCTTGGGATCATGAGTGTTAAACTCTTCCTGAAAATGACAGCAAAGATGATTTATTAGAAACTTAAAGTGCAGTGAAGAGATTGAGCCAAGATAAGGTATCTATCTCCAGCATCATCTGAAAACACAGGGAGCAGTAATTCCATTAAGATAAAAACATTGTCAGGAAAAAAGAAAATAGAACTGACCTTTATAGTGGCTAGCATTGATGATAATGTCGCAGCACCAGAACTGGTGATGCCTGTGGAACCAACAAAGCAACATCAAACTTGTACAAGGTAGAAGCAGCAGCTCAGAGATACAGCCAAAAATACTACAATAGGAAATTTGTTTCAGAAATTCAGAATACATACCACAATCGAGAAGGCAAAAGACGAGCACGGAGCACAACCGTTGCATCCGAGCACGCAACAACAACAAAGCATACTTTCAACCTGCCATAAAAGGAAGATTACACGATGCAACAGAATGAATTTGCTAGCTAGATTTTGTACTGCCAAAAGCACATGAATTGAAATATTGGATCTTACTTGAGAACTGGATGTTTCAAAAGAAATGCTGTAACAGAAAGGTAACGCCAATCATTTTCCATGTGATCCATAACACCCAGATATGGCTGCACAACGGAATTTCCTTCCTCGACACTCAGTTGTATTTGGTCAGCTTTCAACCTGGAGCGGCCTCCCTCATCGGGCCCCAGGCGTTCCCAGGCTCGGATCCGGCGGGCACCACAACGGGGGAGGGGGCAAACGACGTAGGCGACGGCGCCGGGCGGTGCGGTGCGGCGGGCTCGAAGGGTGTCCGCTCGTCCTCGTCGAAGTGACGGCCGATGCGCGACGGGTGGTGAGGAAGGAAGCCACCGTGGCCGCCGCCGCGGCGGTAGGGGACGCGAGGCCATGCGACTGCGGCCGCGGAGGCGACGGGGCGGTCCGCCGGGCGCGGGGTGCTGCGAGGAGGAGAGAGATTCGAGAGAGGACGGAGGAGCGGCGAGGAGGGCTAGGGTTTGGTGGAGCGGCGGCGCGGGAGACGGGGCACGGGCGACGCAGGGGGCAGGGGGGCGCGGGCGAGGCGGGGAGGGCGCGAGGTGAGGATAGCACGGGCGCGGAGCGGCGGGCGGGCGTCCGGCTCGCCGATCGGACGGTGCAAATTCGTTGTACCGAGGGCCATCCGGAGGAAAGGAAATGACGGACTATAAAAGATGTCCACACTTTGCTTTTTTAAAGAGTAGAGATATAGATTTGATTTCAATGTCATTAGCTGTATTTCACATCTTTTGCAATTTAAATACATGTATTTTCCACATGAAAAGACATTTTTGCCCTTATATTTTCTATGCATGATGTTCTCTCGCGATTCGCAATTTTTCCCGTCGTATCTTTTTGCGCTGTAACTCTCGTCTCGCGCCGCCATGGATGGATGGACTGCGCCGCCCTCTGCCGGTGCCGACGGCCGGCCATGGCCTCGATGCGTCGGCCTCTGCTTTCGCCGATAAACTGAATGTCCTTTCCAAGCGGTGTGCATGGCCAGGCCACGGCAGCTCATCGCAGCAATAGAGCCCACACGAACAGGTCACAGCTAACAGATATTATAACAGGAGCAGGAAGAAGAAACGGAAAGGAGCTCGACGCCTAGACAGACTCTGCGAGTTGACTGTGGTGGCAGCAGAGGTGCGAGTTCCAGCGCCGGCTGGGCACGTAGCCTCAACAGTCACCACACATGGCGCGATCGACTCGGCAAACTATACTGGTACTGCTACTACTAGGCTACTGGCTACGGATCACCAGCCGGCCGGCGCTGGCGGGATGATCAGATGTCCACGGCGATGTCAGCCGCGGGCGCCGGTGCCGGCGCGGCAGCAGCGGGGGCCTCGGCCGGGGTGGCGGCGGCGGCGCCGCCGGCGAGGCCGAGCAGCATGTGGCGGACGCCGCGGGCGTACTCGAGGAGGCGGTCGACGGCGGGGATGGTGTCGCGGACCTCGTCCAGGGCCTCGAAGCCGCGCAGCCAGGCGTGGAAGAGCGGGACGGCCAACCATCGACGTGCTGCGTACCTTGTCGTCGGCGAAGTGGCACGGAGGAGCTGCGGGGAGCTGCTTTTTTCGGCTCCCCCTCCTCCAAATGGCTCCAGTCAGCGGGATTCGGGGGGCTCCGTCGCGAGAGCTGATCCGTGGGAGGCCGTTTGGTAGAGCTTCGTGACGAAGGTCCAGATCAAGGGTACCCGATCGAGCCCTTAAATCTATGACGTGACGATAATCAACCTTCCAAAAATCAAAAGCCGAAGACCCAAATCAAGCAGAGGCTCCATACCCAGATAGCTCGGAGGTCGCCCGAGGAGTCTCCGATTCGCCCGAGGAGTTTCCGCCTCCGACTGGCTCCTGATTCGCCCGAGGAGTCTCCGCCTCCGAGTGGTCTCCGCCCCGCCCGACTGGACTGCTCGGCTCCGCCCCGCTTCGGCCCATCCGATGCCGTACCAACTTGGTACCCGCCGTGTCAGGGCATGATGGGCCTCCGTCCTTCGCCACGGCAGCCACAGGAGCACCCGTCTCATCCGAATAGGAACACTACAGTTCCGGAGAGACACGCATGCAGGACACCTGCGACCCAAGGACGACACCTGGAGTCCAAGGCTGCACAGTACAAGTCAACCACGACCCGGGAGCCACCCGGAGACTTACCCGAGAAGCCGTCTACATCAACCACCCGGGCGAGTACGACCCCGGGTCAAGCGGGGCGCCCACTCCGTCAACACCTACTCCGTGTACGTCTCGGCATGCAGGTCGGGGTTAAAGGCCCCGGGGCAGTAACTCTCGTTGTAATTTTCCTCTTTTTACCTCCTCTCTTCCTTCTCCCCTTGAGACTATAAAAGGGGACAAAGGGAGACCAGTGAGGGGGATTCGATTCCAGGACGCTCAGGCTACAATCAACCGAACTCCCAACAGAAACCACACGACGCAGGGACTTGGGACCCTCTCCCTCGCTCGACTAGTTTGTAACCCCTACTACAGACTTGGGCTCGAGAACACCGGCTCTCACTGGACGTAGGGTATTACTCTCCGGAGGCCCAAACTAGTCTAAATCTCCTGTGTCTCTTGAGCCACCATCCGGTACCCTGACACGCGATCGTAGAAATATTACTTGCCGGCGGTAGAGAACCCGACAGTTGGCGCGCCAGGTAGGGGCCTTTTCGCGTGTCGCTTCACTTCACCAGGGTCCGGATGGCCCACGGCGGCGCCTCGCTGGCGCCGGGCGCTCACCTGCGTTTTGGCTCCCTCGACTTCGTCTTCAGCAAGTCGGTGGAGCCCGTCATCGGGGCTACTTTCGCGCGCCCCAAGCCCGTCTGCGGCAACGGCGGCAAAACGACCCACGGCAAGGGGCCCGAGCCTCCCCACGCCACCACGGGTGCCACCGCCTACGTCCTCGACCTGCTAGGCGAGGATCTGGCTACCGCCCTGGGACGGAGCCCGTCCCAGGAGCGCTTCCGCAACGTCTCCTACATGATCACCAACCTCGCCCTCCAAGTTGGAGGGGAAGAGCAGCTCCCCTGGGACGAGTTCCTCGACTGCTACAACGCCATGTACCCGGAGGGACAGCCGGGCCTGCCACATGATCCGGTGATCGCCCCCACGCCGGCGGAACTCGGCGACCCGTGGGCGAGGTGGGCTCCATCGATGACCCGCGACCCCTCCCGGGAGTGCTTCATGTGCCACACCCCCGACGGGGAGGTGCAGTCTGCTAGCAGCTCGACGAAGGACGGCTCCCGCCGAACACCACCCCCGAACGGCCCCGCGGGCGATGCCCGGTGGGTCAGGCTGCAAGAACTCGACGAAGCACAGCGTCAACTCGAGGCCGAGCGCCAGCAGCTCCACCACGAGCTCGGGAGAAACGCGGACGGAGGAGCCGCCCGCGCGTGGGCACGGGACGTGCAACAACGCATAATCGACGACGGCAATGGCGCCAACAACGCGCCAATCTTCGGATAGGCGTCCCAGAACCTAGCGGCGGCCGCCGTTCTACTCCGCGGGCATCCTGAACCAGCAACCCCTGAAGACCGGAGGCTTCATCAGCAGCTCCGCGCGCTCCTGGAAACCGCAGCGGTTCAGCAAGCGGAAAGCTCCGCCTCCCGCCAGCGGGCTCCCAGGGAACCCGACCGGGAGCATTCCGTACATCATCACGGGGTCGTGGCGGACGGAGGCGCCAAGCGACGGGACGAGCACCAAGAGCACCGCCCACGCCGAGCTTACAACAGGCGGCGCGGAGGCCGTTACGACAGCGGCGAGGACCGGAGCAGGAGTGCATCTCCTGACCCCAGGGGGCCGCGCGCTTTTGGGCCTCGCGTCCTCGGCGCTCAGGTCCCTCCGCGCTTCCGGGCTCCCACGACGGTGCCCAAGTACGACGGGGACACAAATCCCAGCGTCTGGCTGGAGGACTACCGGCTCGCGTGCCACGCGGGCGGAGCGCAAGACGACCACTTCATCATCAAAAGTCTCCCCCTCTACCTCGCCGACTCGGCGCGAACGTGGCTGGAGCACCTCCCTGCAGGCAGGATCGACAGCTGGGCGCAGTTGCGCGATGCGTTCATCGGCAACTTCCAGGGGACCTACACCCGTCCGGGAACCCCTGGGATCTACGCAACTGTCTCCAGAGGGGGGATGAAAGCCTGCGTGACTACATCAAGCGCTTCTCCAAACGCTGCACCGAGCTGCCGAACACCGCCGACACCGACGTCGTCTCAGCGTTCCGGTTCGGAACCACCTGCGCGACCCTCATCCACGAATTAGGGCGCAAGAAGCCGCGAACCATTCGGGAGCTCCTCGACATCGCCACCGACTACGCCGACGGGGAAGACGCTGTCGCCGCGACCCTTGATCGGCCTCAAGGCAAGGGCAAGCAGTCGGGGGCGGCCGGCGAGGGCCCCTCCGCACAGCCCGACAAGAAAAAGAAGAAGGACAAGCGGCGGCGTGACGGCAACATGGTGGCGGCGGCTGAGCGAAAGCCTACCAAGCCCAAGGGCAACGCGCCAAGGGATCACTTCGAGAAACTCCTCGAGGCGCCCTGCACCAACCACGAGGGCCCCGTCAAGCACGCCCTGAAGGATTGCAAGCTCATGAAGAGCTTCCTCGCTGGCACTCTGAAGAAGAGACTCCACGAGATCACCAAAGATGGGGCCGGAGGCCCGAACGACGACGACGGATACCCAAGGAGGACGGCGCAGTCCTGATGATTGTTGGGGGATCGGCGGCCTGCCCCTCGAGGCGCGACGAGAAGCTGATCCGACGAGAGGTTTGTCACATGGAGCCCGTGGTGCCCTCCTACCTAAGGTGGTCGGAGGCCCCGATCACTTTTGATCGCTCCGATCACCCCGACCATGTCCCGCAACCGGGAAGGTACCCGCTCGTCGTCGCTCCTCTCTTTGGGACGAAGCGCATCCACAAGGTGCTGCTGGACGGAGGGAGCGGCCTCAACATCCTCTACGCCGAAACCCTCGATGAGATGGGGATCCCACGATCCCGGCTACGGCCATCCGCGGCGCCGTTCCACGGGGTTGTCCCCGGGGCAGACGCAATGCCCCTCGGGCAGATCGACCTGCCCGTCACGTTCGGGACTCCACGGAACTTCCGCAGGGAGACACTCACTTTCGAAGTGGTGGGGTTCCCTGGGACGTATCACGCCATCCTCGAGAGGCCGGCATACGCGAAGTTCATGGCTGTCCCGAACTATACGTACCTTAAACTGAAGATCCCCGGACCCAAAGGTGTCATCACGGTGGGGACTTCGTTTGAGCACGCGTACGCATGCGATACCGAGTGCTTACAATTCGCGGAGGCACTCATCCGGTCCGAGAAGCCACTACTAAGGAGAAGCCTCGACCACCCCTGAAAGAATCGTCTCGGTTGAGCTACTACTAAGTGTGACACTTACTTGTCATCTCCTCCTCCAGCTGACGACCAACCCGCACCAGCTCCTGGTTTGAGGCAAAGGCCCTGGCGACCTCGCGCTTCTCCGGCTCCAGGTTGGCCTCCAGGCCGGCCTTTTGGTTTCGCAGGACTACGTTGGCAAACAAGGCTAAGCAAACTCGCGGCCACACGGGAAGTACAGAAAGCAACAGCCCGACAAGAAACAAGGAAGGTTAGCTCACCGAGGATCTCCTCCTCCCTCTTCTGGGCGACTTCTCCAAGGCGGGCCCCCTCATTCTCTGTGGCCGTTAGCTTCCCGGCCAGCT
This sequence comes from Alloteropsis semialata, assembly GCA_004135705.1. NCBI lineage: Eukaryota > Viridiplantae > Streptophyta > Magnoliopsida > Poales > Poaceae > Alloteropsis > Alloteropsis semialata. Next base: position 94,749,209 of record CM014278.1, on the reverse strand, counting down.
CGACCAACTGGTTGTTGGCCGTCTTGAGGTCAAGGTCGCGGTGCTGGACGTCTGTCTGGAGGTCCGTCACCTTCAACTTCAACCCCTCAGCCTCCCGCACGGCGGCCTCCTTTTCCCGATCGGAGGCGTCGGCAGCCGTCGGCGCCGCCGCCACCGTCTTCTCGGCCTCCTCCACCTTCGCCTCGAGGGCGACCATGTCCTCCTCGGTGTGGACGAGCGCCTCTGTCCTAGCCTCCTGGGCCTCGGTCAGCCGAGCCTCGAGTTGCTCTTTCTCGGCCTTCAACTGCTGGACGGCGTGCCACAGCCCGGCCTCCCGGCGAAGGAATAGGGACTTCTCGGAGCTGCGCTCCATGATTTTCTGTACGAAAGCAGAAAGAAGAGCAGTAAGATACTCCCCAGAACGGCGCCACCTTAAAGATCAGAAGGAGGGAACCCGAGAACTTACTCGGGAAGGCTTAATGATCATCTCGTTGAAGATCTCCTTCATGTTGTGGAGGCCCTCCGCGAGAAGATGACACTGCTCCCTCTCCGACTTGTCGTCAAGCTCGAAGACGGGACTCCCCGGGTTCTGACGATCGTACCACATCAACCGACCCTCGCACGGCAGGTTCGGGTTGTCCTCGATGGGTACGATGGTCTGGAAGCGACGATCCATCGTCATCATCCCCGGAGTGTCCCTGAAGGAGTCCGGGACCCCACTCAAGGGGCTCGAAGGCCTCGGGGGCTCCGCAGCTGGCCCCCCGCTGGGATCGCCGTCGATCCTCCGAGAGCCATCCTCTGGCGAGTCCTCGAGCACGACGACCTCTGGGGGAACTACCCCGGAGGAGGGCTCGGGGGCTGCAGCAGCTGTCGCCGCCGGGATGGCGACGTTCTGGAGGGCGCCGGTCGTCCCCGCCTCCACTTCCTCGGGGTCGGCCGCGGTCCCCGGAGGGGTAGCAACCCCGCGGCCATCTGCCCCGGCAACAATCTCCTCGGCCCCGGCCAGGGCCGCGTCACAAAGCAGGGCAACCTCCCCTGCCGCAGGGTGGCTCGCCGCCTCCTGAGGGGTAGGAAGGGCCGCCCCCACCAGCTGTTGCTCCAGCTCGGCTTGGAGCGCTGCGACGGCCGCCTCTGTGGGGACGGTCTGCGTGACAACCAGGCCCGCCGGGAGCGCACCTCCCGGGCTGTCACCACCTCCCTGAGGCACCTCCTCCTCAACGGGGGGCGTCTTCCTCCGTGTCGCCTCCTCGGCCTGCTCCGTCGCGGGCCTCGGCGTCTGCGCTGCCGAACGCAGCTTCTTCTTCGGCGCCGCCTCGAGTGGCTTGTCAGCCCGACTGGTGTATCACAAGTCGAGGAGTCCGACTGAGGAAAAAGGCAACTGTGGAAACAGAAACTACTCGAGAAAGACAGAGCGTGACTCACCTCGACGAGACGGTCCGGGTCCGCTTGGCACTTGCGGCGTCGGGCCCCGCGGGGACGAGGGTCTCTTGGACCCCGCAAGCGCCGTCGGGGTGGGGGCCGCCTGCGTGGTCTCGGCGCTCCTGCCCGAGTGGGGCGCCGCCTGGCCAGTCGAGCCTCCTCCTTCGACTGGGGACGGATCCGGCCGCCCCGCCGTGGCCCTCACCGGGGCGGAAGGGACCCGCGCCTCCACCGTGGGCGACGCGGGCGAGGCACTGCCCCCGACAGGATTTGCCCCTGCGGCAGGTGCGGGCGTCCGGGGTGCGTCCCGCCCTCCGCTCTGCGCCCGTGTTGTCTGAGGGGCTGGCGGCGGCCGCCTGTCGTCTCGCGGCGCGGACCTCTGGGGAGAGCGCGACGCCCCCGACGACGAGCCACCCCTGTGGGCGCGCTCTGACGGGTCCCGGCTCCTCTCCCGACGCGAGGAGGTCGCGTCCCGACGAGGGTCCGCCCGCTCCTCGGACGCGCGGCGGGTGACCGGAGGCGTGCGGTCGCGCCGCCCGTGCTGGCTGTCCCCGGCGGACCGGTGAGGCTGGTCCGACCGAGAACTTCTGCTCCTCCCCGCGTCCGGCGGAGGCGACCTCCCTCTCCCGCTGGACCTCGGCTGCTGCGCCGAGGGCGAAGCCGTCACCACGGCAACTGCTCTGAGCTTCGTGGGGGGCGTCCTCGTCCTCATCCTCCGAGTCGTCCTCGCTCCTCGAGTCCCCCTCCGCGGGCTCCGACTCGGGGTCCTCGTCCTCGGAGACTCGGTCTCCCTTCCCCCTCCTCCTGGCCCGCTCGGCGTTTCTCTCCCGCTTGGCCAACTCGCGCTTCTTCCACTTCTCCCGGCGGTCCTTCTTCTCCTTGGCCCGCTCGGCGGCAGCCCGATTCTTCGCCCGGTCCTCGGGAAGTGGCGGCAGGGAGAAGGAGCAGTCTTCGCTCTTCACCTAAAGGACTAGGGATCAAAAGAAAAAACGTACTCGGGATTGAATTCAAGACAGATGAAAGAATCCTTACGAGGGCCTTGGTGTTGGCGTTCGGCAGCATCGGAAGAAGGTCCCGCGGCGGGTATGCGGCATGGGCCCTCCCCACCGCTGCCGTCACCCTGCGCTCCACCTCGGTCTCCGAGGGCAGGGGGTCCATCGTCACGGTCCCCACGAAGGGGGCCTTCTCCGGGACCATCTGCCACATCTGGAGGGCGCGCCGTCTCAGCGGTACGATACCTCTCGAGAGGTACCCGCCGATGACCTCCGCCACGGACACGTTCCTGTCCCGGAGTCGCGCGAGGGCCTTCCAGACGTTCCCGAGGAGTTTCTCCTGGAGCCTCTTCTCGGGCCCGTACCCCCAGTTGTCGGGCGCCTTCTCGAACGACCTCCCGGTGTACTCCGGAAGGGGATTCTTGGGGTCGTTCTTGAGGTAGAACCACCCGGGGTGCCAGCCCTTGTTCGAGCTAATCAGGGACCCCGGGATGTAGTCGCGCGACCTCCCCTGCTTCATCTTCAACATGGCGCACCCCATCGCGGGGCCGCCGCCTTCAGCAGCTTGCAACACGAACTTGAAAAAGTACCTGAAGAGGTCCCAATGGGCCTCCATCCCCAGGTACCCTTCACACAGTGCCACGAACACCGCCATCTGCTGCACCCCGTTGGGGTTGATGTGCTGGAGCTCCAGCCCGTACTCGTTGAGCACGGCGCGGATGAACCTTCCCGCGGGGACGGAGAACCCGCGCTCGTGGAAGGCGACGAGAGAGACGACATACCCGGCCGGCGGCCGGGGGGAGTCCTCCACGCCCGGCCTCTTCCACTCCTCAGCCTCCGTCAATGGCGGGAGCGAGCCGTCCCTCACGAGCCCCTCCAGCTGCCTCTGCGTCACCCTGGAGCGCTCCCAGATCGACATCGCGACGTCACCCGACGAAGAGAACGCCAGCTGTGGGGGGGATTCGGTCTCTCCTTCCTCGGAAGAGCGCGAGCGCGGCGGCGGCGGAAGATGCGAGAGGGCGAGGAAGACGAAGCGCGCGACAGAAGGCGAAAAGCCAAGGTAAGGAAAACCCTTGGCGGCCGCGGCGCGAGGCTATAAAGAGGGGAAAACAGGCGAAACGGGGCGGCGGCGTTAAATGCGCGGGCCCACCTTCGGCGCGTCGCGACGTGCGCACGTCGCTTCGCCTGACGGCCTGAAAAGGCGCGTCCGCCCTCCACGCGGCGGAAAAGCCGGCCAGCGCCTCCACGCTCGGCCCACCAATGGCCGGGTAACGGCCCGGCCCAACAAGCTCCGCACCCCCGATAAGCTCCGCGCCCCCGACGAGCTCCAAGTCCCCGATAAGTTTCGAACCCTGCACACCCCCGACGACCTCCAAGACAAACTACTCGGACTCAAAGCCTTAACAAGAGCATCTGCTCTTCTCAAGGCTCGGGGGCTACACCCGGTGGGTGCGCTCGCGCGCCCCCATCGGAAGAACCACGATTCATCACTTCTTCACCACGACTAAACCTGGGCGAGAGTCGCTTACTCTCCCCCAGGCTCGGGGGCTACTGACGAAGGTCCAGATCAGGGGTACCCGATCGAGCCCTTAAATCTACGACGTGACGATAATCAACCTTCCAAAAATCAAAAGCCGAAGACCCAAATCAAGCAGAGGCTCCATACCCAGATAGCTCGGAGGTCGCCCGAGGAGTCTCCGATTCGCCCGAGGAGTTTCCGCCTCCGACTGGCTCCTGATTCGCCCGAGGAGTCTCCGCCTCCGAGTGGTCTCCGCCCCGCCCGACTGGACTGCTCGGCTCCGCCCCGCTTCGGCCCATCCGATGCCGTACCAACTTGGTACCCGCCGTGTCAGGGCATGATGGGCCTCCGTCCTTCGCCACGGCAGCCACAGGAGCACCCGTCTCATCCGAATAGGAACACTACAGTTCCGGAGAGACACGCATGCAGGACACCTGCGACCCAAGGACGACACCTGGAGTCCAAGGCTGCACAGTACAAGTCAACCACGACCCGGGAGC
>CM014278.1:94689701-94741535 GCA_004135705.1 Alloteropsis semialata | reverse complement strand
ATTGTCTGCAACTCCGCTTCCCCTCCAAATCAGGCTGCCGCTAGTACCCAAGGTCAGCGGCGGGGACCTCCTCAACCATGGGCGCCCTCGGAGGGATCCCCAGGAATCCGCGGGGTTTGGGTACAGGTACATGGCGCGCAGGGACGTGCACTGGTGGCGGAAACTCCACGGTCGGCGCCGGCGTCGCAGCGACGTGCTTGTCGCACCAGATACAGAGGCCCTCGGCGAGCGCGAAGACGGCGCCGTTGACGAGCGCGGAGCGGCCGGCTACGCGGGCGCCCCGGCGCAGCTCGACGAAGGCCGATGAGGCCGCGCAGGAGGCGATGATGTTCCAGGGGTCGTCCTTGCGGCGCGCGAAGAAGAAGGCGTTCTCGAAGACGAACCAGACGCCCCAGAAGGAGGCACAGGAGCCGGCGATGCGTGGCGCGTTCATGCGGACGGCCCGCGCGCCGCCGGCCAGGCGGTCGCCGGTGGGCGAGTGGCGGAGGCCCCTGAGGAAGTGCCAGGCGGAGCCACCGACCATGCCATACCAAAATCCTTCTCCCACCTCGTCGACGAAGTGACGGCGGGCGCCCGGGAGGTGGATGTACGACGGCTCATCCAGCCAGCCCATGTCTCTCTTCTCTCCTACCTGCTGGTCTCTCCGGCGGCGCAAGCGACGGTTACGATCGCCTTTGCACAAAACTCGGCCGTATATAACACCAAACTCTTGTAACTCTCTTGGAAACCGTGTGCGAATTTGCATCTGATTTGTGCAAGTCGTTTCGGTCCAAATCCTGATGCTTCACGTCTGCTGCGCAACTGGCGTCTATATGTATCTGACGTCCTGAAATGTAATTTGGTCACAATATGTAAATGTATTGTGATTTTTTTTTGCAAAAGACCAGTACAGACACAGACGCTCATATACGTACGCACACTCACCTTTATAAATACACACACGCAAACCCTACCCCTATGAGCACCTCTGAGAGACTGGACCGGCTGTTCCGATCTTGAGATTGACAAAATCATCACGGACGTCTCGCTATCGACGGGCAGATTAAAACATCATATGTCTGTTCGAAAAAAGAGGATTAAAGCGTGTGCCAAAGTTACATCCCACTATACTAATTAAAAAATGGATGTGTAACTTATTAGTAGAAATATTTATATAGAGGCAAGAAATCCTTTTTGGGCAATTAGATAAATAGTACTATCATGCAACCATAGTTGTCAACTTTTAATTTGGACCACTATTTCCCCTCTAATCCAGAGCATCACCTCTCATGGTCCCTCTCTCTCTATATGTGGTTCAATTCTCATCACCACTCCGCCATTTGCCACGTTCTCCTGGCCAGTAGTGAGGCTCACTGGCTCCTACTCTTCTTAATACAATGTTCGAGAAAGAAAAGGCTCACCGGTTCCTGTCCACCTCCAATAAGCTCCTCTAGTAATTCCGATCTGTGCCATTATAATTGTCGCGTTTTTGAAGCACGCCATTACTATTCGTGTAACTACGCCAGTGCCATTATAATTCCGCTGTTGTTTGAGATATGCCATTATGTACGCCCGACGCCATCTCTGGCCCACTTGCAGGCGTACTGGAGGGGCGCGTATTATCGTATGGACCCTTTTGCCCTCCCGCGAGAGGATAAGGCCGCTGACACCCCCTCGTCGTCGTCCTCCTCCCTGTTCCCCACTCGAATCCCTAATCTGCCGACGCCTCTGTTCTTCACCGACGACGTCGAGGTGCTTGCTCGCGGTGCACTCGGTCTGCGGCTAGTTGGCATCCGCGAGCTATGAGGGTCGGCATCCTTGCGGCGGCAGTTTAGTGTTGCAGCGGCGATGAAGAGCGATGACATCCCGGCTGCGGCAGCGGCCGTGGCGCCCGCGGCGGCTGAAGACACCGACGACTCCAGGTATGCACTAAGGAACTGTAAGTCGTTGTTGACTGTGTTGTGCGCTTCCTCGTTGTATCGATATGATTACCTTGCATTGTTAGGGTTAGGGTTGAAATGCGAAAATGAATCTTATTGTGCTTTAGTGGTAGTGTTTCAATTCAGCTTTCACTGTTTTCATTTTTCATTCTCATTTGTTTTGTGCTAGGCTTTCTTTGTTTTCTTTAGAGATCAAAGTTGAGGCCTTTCTGACAAAAGATAGTGCTGGGAAACAATCTTACTGTAAGGGCAAGGTTGTTAAATTTGCTTGCGAGGTAGGCGCAATTTCATATGATTTGCTGCATTCTAGCCTGTCCAGTGTGGTCAGTTGGAGCTCTAACCAGAAGGCCACATTATGGTTCTTTGACAACACTCTGGGTGAGGATGTAATGCTTGTAGATGACGTGCAGTTCCAAAGTTTGTTTGAAATGTATAAGTCAGAGATGCATTGCCAACTCCTCTTAGTTGTGGTGGATAAGGCCGTATGGGAAGACCATGAGTTTGATGATTTAGAACCCTTGTGTGTGATTCCACCAGACATAGACCCACCACAACAGCCTGAACCACCACCAAAGCAGCCTGAACCACCAAAGCAGCCTGAACCACCAAAGCAGACCGATCCAATTCCTGACATCTTTGATAATGAAGAAGAGTATGTTGGTGTCAACGATGAGCATATGTACATTCCAATTCCGCCTGCACAGCCATCTCTGAATGCACAAACTGATTCATATGTGCCTACTAATGATGCAAATGAAAATGCTGCTGCTGAAGGAGCTATACCTATACCTCCTGAGGCAGAGGTTACTGATGCAGATCCTGAGGAGATAAGGGTCCTCCATGATCCTGAGAACCCAATAATAGAGAAGGGTGCTTTGTTTCCTGACATCACAACATTCAGGAAAGCAGTGAGGCACTATGCAGTGAAGACTGGCTTTGAGTTTGCTCCTGGCATCAACACTGACCCTACTAGATTTATTGCAAAGTGCAAGCACCCTAGTTGTCCTTGGTGTATTCATGCTTCAAGGCTTCATGATCAGAAGACTATACAGGTACATACTTTTCCCTGCAAGCAATTATTCTAATTAATTCTGTTTGGATGTGCATACTACTTATTCATGATTATTTGATGCAGATTAAGGTTCTACCAGATAAACACAATTGTCCAACCACGAAGCTTGTTGATGGTAAAATGGCTTCTCAAAGCTGGGTGGCAGATAGATTGACAGACTGGTTGAAGAAGAATCCAAACAAGGGGCCAAAGGCAGCAAAGGAGAAGGTTGAGGGAGATTATGGAATCAAGCTCAAGTACAGCAAGGCATATTCAGGCATGCAGCTGGCCCTGCAGCATATTCATGATAAATATGAAGAGTCATTCAAATTGTTGTTCAATTGGAAAGCTCAGATGGAGATTACTTGTCCTGGTATCATTATAGAGATAGATGTGAAGAAGGTTGGCAAGAGAAGAAGGTTTAAGAGGATATTTGTAGCTCTTAAACCATGTGTGGATGGGTTTCTTGCTGGTTGTAGGCCATTCATTGGTGTAGATGCCTCTAGTCTAACTGGTAAATACACAGGTCAGTTAGCATCTGCAACTGGAGTTGATGGTCATAACTGGTTGTATTACATTGCATATGCAGTTTTTGACAGTGAGGATGAGGACAACTGGACATGGTTTATGAAGCAGTTGAGAAGGGCTGTTGGCAGCCCTCAAGGACTAGTGATATGTACAGATGCATGTAAGGGCTTAGAGAATGCTGTTGGCAGTGTATTTCCTGAGGCTGAGTATAGAGAGTGTATGAGGCATCTATATGCCAACTTCATGAAGCACTACACAGGAGATGTTTTCACAAGTCATCTGTATCCAGCTGCTAGGAGCTACACTGAAGGGCTTTTCAAGTGGCACATGCAGAAGATATATGAATTTGCTCCTGATGCAATTCAATGGTTGCAGACTAACCATAACAGGATTTGGTATAGGTGTGGGTTCTCAGAGGACAGCAAATGTGACTATCTGACAAACAATGTATCTGAGAGCTTCAACAGTCAAGTTAAACACATGAAAGGACTGCTGATTCATGAGTTAGTTGATGGGCTCAGGGAGCTAATGATGGAGAAGAGGTATCTTAGGAGAAAAGTTGGAAGGGAAATGACTGAAGAAATTTTGCCAAATGTCATGAAAGAGCTCAACCTTATTAGCAACCATTTGAAGGTAGTCAAAGTTGCAGTTAGTGATGACGATTTTGCTGAGGTAACCCTGCTTGATGACTGGAACAACACAAAGAGGCACACTGTAGACCTTGTCAACCACAAATGCAGCTGCAGGGCATGGCAGGTTACAGGAAAACCTTGTAGGCAAGCACTGTCGGATCTAAGGACCCGGCAGTCCACACAGGGTAGCCTACGTGGTTGATTTGTCGAGGGACAGATGGAGGATCAGAAGTTGTCGGGGGTAGACCCCCAGGGGTACCCAGAAGGCGGATTGGCCCGACCAGCAAGGGGCGGCCCGGTCCGAGTGCAACTGGATCGGTTAGTCAGACTGGGTGGCCCACCAGTCGGGAGGCCCACCAGTCGGACGAGCCGGATGGGCGCGACGGCGCGCGCGGCAAGGAAGGAGACGGCGTATCCCGCAAGAAGCTCGGAGATCAAGATAAACTAGCCGGAATTATAGGGAAAGATATCTGTAATCGTTATAGGATCGAATCCTTGTATTTCGGTAGGTTACGATCTCTAGCCGACTTGTAACTCAAGGCAGCCGGACTATATAAGGCGCCTTGAGACCCCCCTCCAGAACACGACATTACGAGCAATCCTTCAACCTAGGACAGAACCCAACTACGGAGATCCTTCAAGGAACTTCATACACAGCAATACAATCACCTCCAACACAGGACGTAGGGTATTACGTCATCTCGACGGCCCGAACCTGTTCAATCCTTGCGTCTTGTGTTACCATCGACTTCTGATCCTCGATCTGTCCCTCAACAAATCAACCACGTAGGCTACCCTGTGTGGACTGCCGGGTCCAAACATCCGACAGTTGGCGCGCTAGGTAGGGGTTGATCGACGAGATCAATCTGCAAGTTCGATGGCAGATTCATCCAAAAATTCACCGATGGAAGTTATTGCTGGTTGCCGAGTCGAAGACACGAGATCTCATCTCGTCGCGTTGAAGGCACGTTCCCAGCAATCGCCCAATCGAAGAGAAGTCACCGATCCTTCGCCGAATACATCTACGAACACAAAGAAGATGGCGGCTGGCGCACCCACGTTGTCCAGCGGTCCAGATGTGCAGATTCCAGTACGAGCGCATGCATGCGGCAAGCAGGGAATTTTTCTTTGCTAATTTCTTTTTTCTGTATCGCCGATTCAATCTGAGTTTTTGTTTTCTATCCTTAGCTTGTTAGGGTTATTTTAATCTATCTTTCTCCTAATCTGCATGCAAGATGGATACAAGACGGATACAACCCAAACTGCCAAGTTCCGTAGCCCCCTACCTGGACGCTACGAACCTCGACTACTCGGCCACGACCACACACAAGGACGTCATGATTATTCTTTCGCTCGGACTTCGAATCAAGCTAACTACCAGAAGAAGTCAAGGAGGACATGCAGACTACGTTCTCATGCAAGCAAGGAAGCCATGCTCAACATGGTCTTGTGACGTTCAGCTCCGACCACTCCGACCATGCCATGCGCTGATTCGTCGACAACCTCATCTGCTCGGGCACGACGCCCATGCGGCGACACATCGATTCTCCAACTCTGACATAAATCAAGCTAAGTTATATTTAAATACCTTTTACAATATTTCTCGGTCACCGCATTTCGCCATATTTCACCATGATCATCGCCGACTACCCTTGGTTTGTTCCCGACTGCTTATACAGCCCGAGCGCTACACGAGCAGTCGGGCTACACCCAACGGACGTATATAGCATTTTTCTCCATCGTTTATTTCTTTTCCCGCTCTTGTACAAGTCGCTAAAGTACTTGGGAAGCACACGCCTTAATCCGTGAAGCCTCGACTCTTCCGTACGCCTACGTTACTACGCGTGCATGCGGCCAAGCTCCCTGCGCTATGGACTGGATCAGGTGCATAAACGTAACAGGCTAACTACCCGAGGAAATTAATAGACTTAAAGAGTTGGAAATAGAAATTCTTTTACATACAACGCCGAATGTTTTTCTCCAGAATTAGTATTTGCTAGACCATATACTACCTATCCTTCATATCTTCATTGCAGGGCACAGGTTTGGATCCCGAGCTTGCCTGTTACGCTCGGGGGCTGGACCACTCCGACATCGCCGCTAGCCGAGTGCTTTGCAGCACTCGGGCTGGGCACAGGTTTGGATCCCGAGCTTGCCTGTTACGCTCGGGGGCTGGACCACTCCGACATCGCCGCTAGCCGAGTGCTTTGCAGCACTCGGGCTGGTACTACACTCCACGACAGTCGCTAGCCGAGTGCTTTGTAGCACTCGGGCTGGCGCTACACTCCACGACGGTCGCTAGCTGAGTGCTTTTGAGTACTGGGCTGGTGCTACCGCATGACGAGGAAGACGAAGACTACTCGGCGTGCCTCGGACGGCTCGACTCGGCCCTCACGCTCGGGGGCTGGGCGCCGGGGCGACTACTCGGCGTGCCTCGGACGGCTCGACTCGGCCCTCACGCTCGGGGGCTGGGCGCCGCGACGACCACTCGGCGTGCTCAGCCCTCACGCTCGGGGGCTGGCGCCGGGACGACTACTCGGCGTGCCTCGAGCCCTCACGCTCGGGGGCTGGCGCCGGGACGACTACTCGGCGTGCTCAGCCCTCACGCTCGGGGGCTGGCGCCGGGACGACTACTCGGCGTGCCTCGGACGGCTCGACTCGGCCCTCACGCTCGGGGGCTGGCGCCGGGACGACCACTCGGCGTGCTCGGCCCTCACGCTCGGGGGCTGGCGCCGGGACGACCACTCGGCGTGCTCGGCCCTCACGCTCGGGGGCTGGCGCCGGGACGACCACTCGGCGTGCTCGGCCCTCACGCTCGGGGGCTGGCGCCGGGACGACCACTCGGCGTGCTCGGCCCTCACGCTCGGGGGCTGGCGCCGGGACGACTACTCGGCGTGCCTCGGACGGCTTGACTCGGCCCTCACGCTCGGGGGCTGGCGCCGGGAAGACCACTCGGCGTGCTCAGCCCTCACGCTCGGGGGCTGGCGCCGGGACGACCACTCGGCGTGCTCGGCCCTCACGCTCGGGGGCTGGCGCCGGGACGACCACTCGGCGTGCTCGGCCCTCACGCTCGGGGGCTGGGCGCTGGGCGACTATTCGGCGTGCCTCGGACAGCTCGACCCGGCCCTCACGCTCGGGGGCTGGGCGCCGAAATTAACGTTGGATGATCTAGCCAGATGTTCCTTGACTAACCCTTGGACCGATTCCTACGGAATCGCTTCAAGGCTCGGGGGCTACGGCCAACGGACGCACCTCGCGGCGCATCCGTTGATTGTCTGACGACCTCAAAAGAAGGCTACTAACCCTTGGACCGATTCCTTCGGAATCGCTTCAAGGCTCGGGGGCTACGGCCAACGGACGCACCTCGCGGCGCATCCGTTGGGAAATGGCTCTCTTCTCTCCAGTATCACGCGGTTTCGCTTCCAACTGCAGCAGGCTCGACGCTCATCAGACAGCACGACCTCGCCGACTTGTCTCTCAACCACGTACCACTCGGGGGCTTGTCGGGGGTAGACCCCCAGGGGTACCCAGAAGACGGATTGGCCCGACCAGCAAGGGGCGGCCCGGTCCGAGTGCAACTGGATCGGTTAGTCAGACTGGGTGGCCCATCAGTCGGGAGGCCCACCAGTCGGACGAGCCGGATGGGCGCGACGGCGCGCGCGGCAAGGAAGGAGACGGCGTATCCCGCAAGAAGCTCGGAGATCAAGATAAGCTAGCCGGAATTATAGAGAAAGATATCTGTAATCGTTATAGGATCGAATCCTTGTATTTCGGGTAGGTTACGATCTCTAGCCGACTTGTAACTCAAGGCAGCCGGACTATATAAGGCGCCTTGAGACCCCCTCCAGAACACGACATTACGAGCAATCCTTCAACCTAGGACAGAACCCAACTACGGAGATCCTTCAAGGAACTTCATACACAGCAATACAATCACCCAACACAGGACGTAGGGTATTACGTCATCTCGACGGCCCGAACCTGTTCAATCCTTGCGTCTTGTGTTACCATCGACTTCTGATCCTCGATCTGTCCCTCAACAAATCAACCACGTAGGCTACCCTATGTGGACTGCCGGGTCCAAACATCCGACAGAAGTCGATGGTAACACAAGACGCAAGGATTGAACAGGTTCGGGCCGTCAAGATGACGTAATACCCTACGTCCTGTGTTGGGTGTATGGATTGCTGTGTATGAAGTTCCTGAAGGATCTCCGTAGTTGGGTTCTGTCCTAGGTTTCGTATCGTGGGTTGTGATCTCGTGTTCTGGAGGGGGGTCTCAAGGCGCCTTATATAGTCCGGCTGCCTTGAGTTACAAGTCGGCTAGAGATCATAACCTACCCGAAATACAAGGATGCGATCCTATAATGATTACAGATGTCCTTCCCTATAATTCTAGCTAGTTTATCTTGATCTCCGAGCTTCTTGCGGGATACGCCGTCTGCTTCCTTGCCACGCGCGCCGTCGTAGTCATCCGGCTCGCCCGACTGGTGGGCCTCCTGAGTGGTGGGCCACCCAGTCTGACAAACCGGCCCAATAGCACTCGGATTGGGCCGCCCCTTGCTGGCCGGGCCAATCTGCCTTCTGGGTACCCCTGGGGGTCTACCCCCGACAAGCCCCCGAGTAGTACGTGGTTGAGCGACAAGTCGGCGAGGTCGTGCCATCTGATGAGCTTCGAGCTTGCTGCAGTTGGAAGCGAAACCGCGTGATACTGGAGAGAAAAGAGAGAGCCGTTTCCCAACGGATGCGCCGCGAGGTGCGTCCGTTGGCCGTAGCCCCCGAGCCTTGAAGCGATTCCGAAGGAATCGGTCCAAGGGTTAGTAGCCTTGTTCCGGGGTTGCCAGACAATCAACGGATGCGCCGCAAGGTGCGTCCGTTGGCCGTAGCCCCCGAGCCTTGAAGCGATTCCAAAGGAATCAGTCCAAGGGTTAGTCAAGGAGCATCTGGCTAGATCATCTGACATTAATTTCGGCATCCAGTCCCCGAGCGTGAGGACCGGCGGGGTCCCGCGAGACACGCCGAGTAGTCGACCCGGCGCCAGCCTCCGAGCGTGAGGGCTGAGCACGCCGAGTGGTCGTCCCGGCGCCAGCCCCCGAGCGTGAGAGCTGAGCACGCCGAGTGGTCATCCCGGCGCCAGCCCCCGAGCGTGAGGGCTGAGCTCGCCGAGTAGTCGTCCCGGCGCCAGCCCCCGAGCGTGAGGGCTGAGCTCGCCGAGTAGTCGTCCCGGCGCCAGCCCCCGAGCGTGAGGGCTGAGCTCGCCGAGTAGTCGTCCCGGCGCCAGCCCCCGAGCGTGAGGGCTGAGCACGCCGAGTGGTCGTCCCGGCGCCAGCCCCCGAGCGTGAGGGCTGAGCTCGCCGAGTGGTCGTCCCGGCGCCAGCCCCCGAGCGTGAGGGCTGAGCACGCCGAGTGGTCGTCCCGGCGCCAGCCCCCGAGCGTGAGGGCTGAGCTCGCCGAGTAGTCGTCCCGGCGCCAGCCCCCGAGCGTGAGGGCTGAGCTCGCCGAGTGGTCGTCCCGGCGCCAGCCCCCGAGCGTGAGGGCTGAGCGCGCCGAGTGGTCGCACATACCCTGCAACAAAGCACAAATTCGAGAGGAGAAAATACTTGGCGATATAAATATTAATGAATTCCGCTTCCTGCTTTCAAGTCTTTTAGTTTCCCCGGGCAGTTAGCCTGTCACGTTTATGCACCTGATCCCCGATAGCCGTAGTCCATAGCGCAGGGAGCTGGGCCGCGTGCACGCGTAGGAGCGTAGGCGTACGGAAGAGCCGAGGTTTCATGGATTAAGGCGTGTGCTTCCCGAGTACTTTAGCAACTCATTTTAAAGCTCACGGAATTGACGAAGTTAATTGATTAATACTTAGCTTGGCGAACGATTCGAGTCCTGGAGGATTCCTTCTTTGTCAGATATGCCAAAGAGGAGGCAGGCGGAGAGGTGTCGTTTCTGATACGCGGCGTCAGGAACAGTCTTCTCGTGATCGCACAGGACGCTCCCGTGGTCGAATGAAGCCAAAGGCGATAAGGGTAACCTGTGCAGCTGGGGCAGAAGGAGGGACGTGTGGCGCGGAGCTCACGCGCCTGTCATCGTGGAGGAAGTCTCTCGTCTTCCGGCGACTCGGGGCTATAAATACCCGCCGGGGAGCCAGAGCTGCCACCCAGGAGCGAGCATGTATAGGACCCTTGTAGTCAATATGCCGAGGGCTCATTACTGGGTTCATCCACCGGGGAAAGTTCATGGAGTCTCCAGGGTTATGGTGCTAGAAGAGTGCTTGCGAAGGTTCTGAGGTGTTGATTAGCGTCTGAGTGCTGTCCCGTTCACCCCTGCATTCCCATGTGATGAGGGCCATGTGGGGTGAAATGCTTTGTAGAGCAAGGGATACCTGAAGGCATTCGCTAACAACCCTCTACCGGTGCTGTCCCGTCGACGGCTGCAGTGGTGCTACAAGAGAGCTTGCGAGGAGCTCATGTGGGCCAAGCTTACTCCGGATGCAGCACTAGGCGCAGTGGCGGACGCTCCAGACCGTCTTTACGACGGTTAATGTGTTTGATCTTTGTAACCGGCGCATGACCGGCTTCGTTGTAACTGTATAACCTGCAAAAGGGTTCTATTCTTTGACTGCCGTAACTTGTTCACAGCGTCAGCCGCCGAGCGTTTCGGGGCTGATCGAGCCCGAGAGGCGCGCTGTTTTTGATGTGGCGCCAGCCCCCGAGTCCGAGTGCCGGTCAAACCTTAGCGGTACGCCTTTTGTTATGCTGTGTTAGCTTCCGAGTGGTTCGGAGCCAATCGAGCCCGAGAGGCACACTGTCTTGGATGCGGCGGCAGCCCCCGAGTGCGAGCGCTGTTCGAGCCTTAGCGGCACACCACTTGATTTGCAGTGTTGGCTCCCGAGTAGTTCGAGGCCAATCGAGCCCGAGAGGCGCACTGTCTTTAATGCGGCGCCAGCCCTCGAGTGCGAGTGCTGTTAGAGCCTTAGCGGCACGCCACTTGGCTTGCAGTGTTGGCTCCCGAGTAGTTCGGGGCCAATCGAGCCCGAGAGGCACACTGACTTTAATGCGGCGCCAGCCCCCGAGTCCGGGTGCTGGTCGAGCCTTAGCGGCACGCCGACTTCTTAGTCCTGCCCGAGTGCTCGGGCCCCTTTTTTACCGTTGACGCCCGGCGCGTAACGGAAGGCGGAAACGTCCAACGGCTCTTTTTATCGTTACGCCCGCGTCCGTTAATCGCGCCATCTCGCGGTAATTTCGGGCATCGAGGCGCGCTATAAAGGGCGAGGGTCAGGTCTAGAGAGGAAATCTCCCCGTTTCCAGATCCATTCTCCCCTTTGTTCATTCTTCATCCCGCCGCCACCAGAGCTCCTTCTGCTCGTAGATCCGTTCCGCGGTCTTAGCCACCACGGGGAGTGTAGTCTCGTTGATGCGAACGAAGACCCCTGCTCTTAGATCCATGGCGCCGAAGAAGAAGGTCACTGGTGTCCCCACGTCGAGCAAGGTTCCCTCCTCCGGCGCCATATGGGCGCGGGGGAAGGTAACCACGAAGATGCTGGAGGAGATGGTGGAGCGGAGCATCCTCCCGCCTCAGGCCGTGGCGGAGTGGCGGCCGAGCGCCGGGGAGGATTTCCCGTCGGAGAACTCCGGCGAGCTGGTCCTGTTCAAGCCGTTCTTTGAGGCGGGACTTGGCTTGCCGACGGGGCCTTCTTCCGAGGTTTGCTTCACTTCTATGGGATCGAGGCCATCAACCTCAACCCTAACTCCATCATGGTGATCTCTGTTTTTATTCATCTCTGTGAGCCCTATCTGGGGATCTCTCCCCATTTCGACCTGTGGAGATACTTGTATTGGCTGAAGCCCCAGCCAAGCGAGGAAAAGATGGTGGTAGTGGGAGGCACCGGGTTCATGCTGCGTCAAGGGCCGAAGGACGAATACTTCGACATCACCCTCAACACCTCAAACAAGGGCTGGAAAGCCGAGTGGTTCTACGTTGGGAACCACGCGCCGGCGATCCCCTGCCTCACTGGAGAGCGGCCGAAGGTCAGGGACTGCTGGAACGAACTCCCTGATGCTTCCCAGATGCAAGAGGTGGATGAGCTCCTTGAGTTGATCAAGGAGCTGAAGGACGACGGGGGCCTGACGGCGATTGGTATCTCCTGCAACTTTAGCAGGCGGCTGATTCAGCCGATCCAGGAGCGGAAGCACCCGGGCTATGAGTACTCAGGCCGGGATGATCCCACCCGGGGTGCCATCCGAACCGTAGGCAAGGAGGAGATGAAGGCGCGTGTGGGCGGGTTCTTCCTCGGCCACGTGTCGAAGAAGCACCAGCCGCGCCCCTTTTCCTTGAAGAGGCCTGCTCCACCGGTGAGTTCCTGTTCCGAGTGCTTTTCCAATGTTCATTTTGATGCAATTTTTGATTTTTGATGTAGTCGTCCGTTGGCCGTCTGATTTTGCGATTTCTCTGGCGCAGGATCGTGTCTTCGAGTATTTTTCCACTGCTCCACTCCCAGAAGAGTTCCCGAGGAAGGTGTTGCTGGAGGAGGCGCCTCCGGCCGGTCAGGGCGACACTCCGGCAGAGGAGACGGTTGATCCGCCTGCTCCTCGTATATGGGCGCCCAGCGATACGGAGGGCTCCATGAGCCCTTCGGATGAAGAAGTGGTGGAGGACCGTCCGCGGAAGCGCCGGGCGGCCGTGGCGAAAGTGAGGACTCGCAGGGCCGGCGCTTCCAAACCGGCGGCGTCCGCTGACGGTGAAGCGGCCGATGACAACTCGGCGACGTTGTCCGATGAAGCGCCCTCCGTCCGAGATGCAGTGGCGCGTACACCGCCACCGCCTCCCAAGCGGAGGCGCACGAAGAAGGTCACGGCGAAGAGGTCGGACGCGCAGCCGGTTCAGCAGCCGGCTGCAGGTTCGGATGCTGATGTTGACGAGCCGGGAAATCCTTCCCCGGCCGTCATGGACGATGGGGAGAAGGATGAGGCGATGCCCGACGCCGTGTTCCAGGAGCAGGAACATGCTCGGGCCATGGGCGTGTCGGTGGAGGAGAGGCGGCGCATGATGGCGGACACGATTGTGCAGGCTACCGCGGATACAAGGCCAGTCTCCGATCTGGGGACTAGGCCTATCCTGATGACGGCCTCGGCGCCGCGGCGTCCCAAGCTTCCCATCATGCGGCCCCGAGTCATGGTAGTGAAGAGTACCCAGTAAGTATCCTTTCTTATGCTCGTTAGCTGTGTGCATATCTGTTTCCGAGTTCTTTGTTTTCATTGCCGAGTGCCTTTTTCAGCAAAGCCTCCGATCTTGACGGTGAAGCGGCAGCGGGAAAGCTCCGTCGACTGATGTCCCGTAAGGTCCGAGTTCTCCTCCGGCCGCACCTGTTGGCCAGTCATCCTCAGGTGCTACGCCTGAGGTGACGAACTCGGCCGAGGGGTCGGCAGCGGCGCAACCGGAGAAAGCACCAGCCGGGCGTGACCTGGAGGTGATGGCGGAGACGCTGGCGGCCGACGACGTGCAGGGCGGTGGAGGTGATACGGCGATCCCTCCAAGTGGCGGTGCTGGGGATCCTGACGTGGACCCGGTGATCCAGGCTTCGCACGCAGGCGCGGGCGACACTGCTCAAGGAGAAGCCCAGGAGAAGGGACTCCAAAAGCAGTCGGACACCTCGGGAACTATCACTGTCCCCGGGGTTGTCGCTATTGCGGAGGAGGAGGGGTCGGTTATTGCCGAGCTTCATATTGATGTCGACCACGCTCGGCGTTGTGCAGCGGTTTGACTCCTCATTCGTCTTGTTTATCTTTTCTTCTTCCTTATGAGTTGTCTGAGTTCTTCACTTTGGCGAATGGTTGTAGAAGTTGTCTACGCTCCAGCAGTCGCGCCTTGGGCAGACCCAGGATGTGGAGTCGGCGCTCCAGCGCGCGGCGAAGGTGGAGGCGGAGCTCAAACGGGTCAAGCGTCAGCGTGACGTCGCCCGGAAGAGCCTGAATGATGCCGTCGTGCAGCATCGCTCGCAGCTTCATGGTGAGGATTTGTCCGTGGTGTAGTTTTTTTGGTGCTTCTTGTTTACCTTTACTTTTCCCGTGTACTTTTTACCCTGATCCGAGTGCTCCCCTTCTTTTTCAGAGAGGGAGATGGAGAGGGACCGCCACATCAAGGAGCTGAAGGAGTTGCGTTTCGCAAATGCGACTCTGCAAAAGTTGGAGGAGGTGATGGCGGGGAAGTTGAATACGGAGCAGGACTTCCGAAAAGGTGCGGACATGACGATGCTCCAGGCGATGTATACTATCCAGAATAACTCTCAAATCATAACAGGCTTGGAGCAAGATCTGGCGTCGGCGCATTTGGCCCTGACAGAGGTCAACGAGGCGGCGAGGGATCTGCTGGACGCCGTGGCCCCGGAGGAGGGTGAGCCGACAGCCCTTGTCGCTCGACTGCAGGGTGCACCGGCTTGGATCGCCGACCTGGTCAAGGAGTCGGCGGTTGTGTGTGCGAACGACGCCCTTGCGCGTGTTCGGACACTGTACCCGCGGATCGACCTTGCGCCTGTTGGCGACGGGGTGGCAGCGGACGCCTCAACGGAGCAGGTGGATGAGGCGTTGGCTCAAACTCGTCCGATCGCCGAGAGGGTTGGCAAGGCTCTCAAGCTGGAGTAGGTTCCTGCATACTCAAGCAGGGTAGAGTAGACTTTGTGTATATAAGTAGTCAGAAACAAGTAAAACAAGAATGTTGGATATTTTGTTATATGTTCTCATGTTGCCCGAGTAGTTCTTTTGCTGAAATGTGTTTTTCCCTTCACTTCACTTATCCTAAGTTCATAACGTCGAGAGCGGATCCTGTGCACGTGTAGAAGGCTTAGGCGGCGTTCCAGGCCCGGTTACACAGCATTTAGTTAGGAACTACTTGAGAACGGAGTAACACCGAGTGGTTTTGCAAGGAGAGCAAATATGAAATGGACAAAGCATATATTTTTATTGAACTTCGCGATACATAACTTTTTTCAAGGGTAGAATCGGCGTAAATGCTCTATGTTCCACGGGTGTGGGACTTCGGTGCCATCCTCGTATCGGAGACGAAAAGTACCCGGACATATGACCTGAGTCACGATGAACGGGCCTTCCCATGGGGCGGAGAGTTTGTGAACTCCTGCTGTGGATTGCACTCGGCGCAAGACGAGGTCACCAATGTTGAAGTCCCGTTGCTGGACGTTCTTGTCGTGGTAGCGTCGGAGTTGTTGCTGGTAGCGCGCGTGCTGTATGAGCGCGTTGACTCGGTGTTCTTCGATGGAGTCGAGGTCCACCTCGCGGGCTGCTTCTGCTTCGCCTTCCTCGTAGTTGTCGATGCGCGGTGATCCAAAAGCTATGTCGGTGGGGAGGATCGCCTCGGAGCCGTAGACCAGGAAGAAGGGAGTATGACCTGTTGCTCGACTCGGCTGAGTCCTGAGTCCCCAGATGACATGTGGTAGCTCTTGGTGCCATTTTCCAGTGAACTTCTTCAACGGGTCGAAGATTCTTGCTTTTAGTCCTTGGAGTATCATTGCGTTGGCTCGTTCCACCTGTCCATTACACCTGGGATGGGCGACGGAGGCGTAGTACACATCGATGCAGCTGCTCTCGCAAAAGTCCCAGAAGGCGGACGCGGTGAATTGTGTTCCCAAGTCGGTGATGATCCTGTTAGGGACTCTGAACCAGTGTGTGATCTCTTCGATGAAGGCGGCGGCTTGCTTTGACGTTGGAGTTCCGACAATGGCCTTGTACTCTATCCATTTGGAGAATTTATCGATGGCGACGAGGATGTGTGTGTAACCTCCCGGGGCTGCTCTGAATGGTCCCACCATGTCCAACCCCCAACAGGCGAATGGCCACGAGGGCGGGATGGTGCGTAGAGCTTGGGCCGGGAGATGTTTCTGCTTGGCGAAGAATTGGCACCCCTGGCACCGGCGGACGAGTGCTTTGGTGTCGGACACGGCGGTGGGCCAAAAGAACCCAGCTCGGTATGCTTTCCCGACTAGTGTCCCTGCGGCGGCGTGGCTTCCACAGACTCCCGAGTGGATGTCGTCAAGGATCTGGAGGCCGACTTCTTTCGTGACGCATTTGATGAACACTTGATTTGTGGCGGCTCGTCTGTATAGGGCACCACCGACCACCACGTAGTTCCTGCTTCGGCGTTCCAGGATCTTTCGCTCCGTGGGGTCCTTTGGCACCTTGTTGTAGGCAAGGAAACCTATGAACTCGGCCATCCAGTCTTCTTTTTCGGCGTTAATGGTCAGCACCTCGCAGAGTTCCGGAGCAGGCTCTGGTTCGTCCCCCAACTCTTTGACAGAGGGTTTGAGGAGGCCTTGCACGAACACTCCCCCTGGTACTTCCGCACGGGTTGACCCCAGTTTGGCGAGTGCATCAGCAGCGAGGTTGTTCTCCCGTGGAACGTGGTGGTACTCAACTCCGTAGAATTTTCCCTCATGCTTGTGCACTGCCTCGCAGTAGGCGTTCATCCGCTCGCTGTGGCGATCCCAGTCTTTGTTCACCTGGTTTATAACGACAGCGGAGTCGCCATAAACCAGGAGTCTCTTTATGCCTAGTGAGGTGGCGATGCGGAGCCCGTGGAGAATTGCTTCGTACTCGGCGGCGTTGTTGGTGACGGAGAAACGAAAATGGAGGACGTATCGGAGCTGTTCCCCTTTTGGCAAGATGAAGAGTACACCGGCGCCTCCTCCGTCGATTATTAGGGAGCCGTCGAAGTACATCTTCCAGTGTTCGCCGCTGGTGTCTTCTTTCGCGTCCTGGCTCTCGGTTCATTCGGCGACGAAGTCAGCAAGGATCTGTGATCTGATGGCGGTGCGCGGGACGAAGTCTATGATGAAGAAGGCGAGCTCGACGGACCACTTGATGATTCGCCCGGTGACGTCTCTGTTGTGGAGGATTTCGCCGAGTGGAAATTGCGTGACCACCTTGATGCGATGTGCTTGGAAGTAGTGGCGGAGTTTTCTTGACGTGATGAGCAGTGCGTAGAGTAGTTTCTGCACCTAGGGATAGCGAGACTTGGATTCGCTGAGTACTTCGCTTACGTAGTAGACTGGTCGCTGCACTCGTTGCACCTTTCCTTCCTCCTCCCTTTCCACGACGATGACGGTGCTCACCACATTAGTCGTGGCAGCAATGTACAGGAGTAGCGTTTCGTCGTTATGTGGAGCGGCGAGTACTGGTGGATTGGAGAGATAGTTCTTGAGGTCAGTGAAAGCTTGCTGCGCCTCTTGGTTCCACTCGAACTTGTCGGTCTTCTTGAGGATCTTGAAGAACGGCAAGCCCTTATCCCCCAGCCGGGAGATGAACCTGCTCAAGGCCGCCATGCAACCAGTCAGCTTCTGGATCTCTTTCTTCCTAGTCGGCGGTTTCATCCTCCGGATGGTGTCTATCTTCTCTGGATTGGCTTGGATTCCTCTGTTGCTAACGATGAAGACGAGTAGATTCCCTTTGGTACGTCAAAGACGCACTTAGTCGGGTTTAGCCTCCAATTGAGCCTGCGGAGATTGTTGAACGTCTCGGAGAGGTCGGCGATGAACTCGGCTTCGATCTTCGTTTTGATGACTATGTCGTCGATGTAGGCCTCGGCATTGCGGCCGATCTGCGTGCCCAGGGTCAAGTTTATGGCCCTTTGGTAGGTGGCGCCAGCGTTGCGGAGGCCGAAAGTCATCTTGGTGTAGCAGTAGGCACCGATCGGAATAATGAAGGATGTCTTCTCTTGGTCTTCTTCTTTCAGGGCGATCTGGTGGTAGCCGGAGTAACAATCAAGGAAGCACAGGAGTACACATCCGGCGGTGGAGTCGACGACTTGGTCGATGCGGGGCAGGACGAAGGGGTCCTTAGGGCAGTGCCTGTTGAGATCCGTGTAATCAACACACATTCTCCATTCATTATTCTTTTTTCTTACAAGGACTGGGTTAGCAAGCCAATCGGGATAAAAGACTTATTTCTACCCTAATGGCCTCCTTGCGGTCCTGCACGAAGCGTCGGAGCTTTTGGCGAACTGGCTTGGCGTTCGCGTCAACCTTCAAGGAGTGCTCGACCACCTCCCTCGGAACACCCGGCATATCTGATGGAGTCCATGCAAATATGTCGGCGTTGTCCCGGAGGAAGGCGACGAGCGCGCTTTCCTATTTGGGGTCGAGCCCTGAACCAATCAGGGCAGTCTTGGAGGAGTCGGAGAGTCCAAGCGAGATAGGGCGCACTTCTTTGGCCGGCTGCATGGTGGTCTGCGCGGCCCTTCGCTTAGAGGACTCGGGGATGGAGCCCGGGTCTCCTTGGAAGGTTCTCGCCTCGTGGACCACTTCCATCTGGAGCACGCTGCGTTTGATGTCGGTGCAGAGGTGGAGCCCTTCTTTGTCGCAGCCCTTGGCGGTGTGGACGTCGCTGCGGATGGAGAGGACGCCGTTCGGTGCCGGCATCTTCATCAGCAGGTACGTGTAATTGGGGATCGCCATGAACTTGGCGAGTGTTGGCCTCCCGAGTATGGCGTGGTAGGCGGTGGTGAAGTCGGCGACCTAGAAGTTGAGGTACTCGGTCCTGAAGTTGTCCTGATCGCCGAAGGTGACGGGCAGAGCTATCTGCCTGAGTAGTTTGGAGCCCTTGCCTGGGATCAGCCCGTAGAACGGATGGAGGGAAGGAGTCAGAGCGTCGAGGCCGACGCCCATGTCCCTCAGCGTTTGGGCGAAAATGATGTTGAGCCCGCTCCCGCCGTCGACGAGTACTTTGGTGAGGCGGGCGTCGTGCACGATCGGGCTGAGCACCAGTGGGTACTCGCCCACGTCGGAGACTTGGAACCACTGGTCCTCCCTGGAGAAGGTGATCGGCTGCTCGGACTAGCGGAGTGGTTGGATCGGCGACGCGTAGCAGGAGAATATCTCCCGGTCACGCACTTTCTCCCGGCGCTTGTCATCCACGGGCGGCGGTCCTCCGAGGATGAAGTTCACCTGCCTCTCGACGTTCGGGAAAGCGGGGTTCGCGGGGTCCCTTTTCCCTTGTCGCCTTTGTCATCGTCGCGTGGCGGCAGCTTCCCCTCCTTCTTCTTGTAGGCGTCGGCGAGTCCCATGCAGTCGATCATGCGATGCTTGGATTGCTTGTGAATGGGGCAGGGCCCTTGGAGCATCTTTTCGAAGTCGGCGTTGAAGTTGGACCGCGGGCGAGGGCCTCCGCGATCCATGGCGGCGATGGTGTAGTCTCCCGAGCGCTTTCGGTCACCCATCCGGCTTGGCTCCGGTCTGGTTCGGTGTTGGTCCTCCTTCTTCGAGCGGTCCTCTCTGCGAGGTGGCCGATCGTCGTCCCGAGTGCTTTTCTTGCTGTAGTGGAGGCGAGCGGCTTCCTTGGCGTTCGCCATCTTGTTCACCTGACCAAAGAACTCGCCGGAGGTCTTTGGCATGTCCTCGCAGAGGCGCTCGAAGACGACGGAGTCGGCGAGGCCGTCGAGGAAGTAGTTGATGATCTCGGACTCGGAGCAGCCGGGAACCAGGTTGCGATTCTCCATGTAGCGGTCGGTGTAGTCGCGGAGGCTTTCTCCGCGATTTTGCTTCACCTTGCCCAGATTCCACGCTGTGCCTGGCCGCATGGAGCTGTCTTGGAAGTAGCTCTTGAACTGGCGGCAGAGAGTGTCCCAGTTGTCGATGGAGCCGGGCTCGAGGCTGTGGAGCCAGCTCAGCCCCACCTTGGTCATGGCGACGGGGAAGTAGGCGCACATGGAGTCGTGGTCGCCGTTCACCGCGCGGATAGCGATGCTGTACGTCCGTAGCCACATCGTCGGGTCCGTCTTCCCATCGTATCTTTCTATGCCTGTAGGTTTAAAGTTAGCAGGCATTCAAATAGATCTTACTCGGGCTGTGAACGCCGGGAAGCCGTCACAGTCGTTGAGGTTCTCCATGTCCACGTGTCCTGAGTCGGCGGAGTAGTCTTCAGGGGTGCGAGCCCGCGGCGGCCTGTCTTGTCCGAGTGGAGGGCCGTACTTGCGGTCAAACTCACGGCGGCGCGCGGCCTCGTTGGCCTCGAGTTCTCGGCGTAGGCGGGCGTCGCGGTCCAGCCCCGGGGCGCCGTGTTCGCGATTGTACTCGGCGCGCCGTCGGAGCTCCTCCTCGTCCCTTCGCCGGTGGCGGTCGTCGAGGTTCCTGCGGAGGTCACGGTTGCGGAGTTGTTCGCGGAGATCTGGCTGGTCGACCACATCGTGATCGGCTTCCCGGCGGCTGGCCGACTTGGAGTGGCGAGATGAGGAGGCAGGAGCCTTTTGGGCATTGATCATGCCCGTGGCTGCAGTCAGTCTGGTCTTGATCCGGTTGAGTTCCGGGGTTTTCGGGATCCCTTCCAGTTCAAGATGCGCGGCGGCGAGGTTGGCCGACGGGGTGGCGTAGACGCCCACGCCGCCGACTTCTTGGATGAAGTCGTCGTGGAGGTTACGCATGGTCCTGGGGTTTCGGCGCTCTCACCGTGCGTCGCGGCGCCGTTGCTTCTCACCATTGCCCCGATCCTGGCGTCACGGTGTGCTTGATCCTCTCCTTGGACCGTCGGCTCATCGGTAGATATGTCGGAGACGAACGTCTCCCGCTTGGCAGGCACGATCCTCTTATTGGGAGAGAGGACACGTGTCACCCGCGGGAAAGTCGGAGTTAGTTCCGGTTCAGGCGGAGTCGGCGTATCCTGAGGATGAGGGTGTTGCGTTGCCGCAACGTCCGGAGCAGATCCGATCTGGATGGCTGTGATGGGATCGACAGCCCTGATCGCATCTGGGGAGTAGTCGGCGCTCAGCCGTTCGCCGAGTGCTTCTTGGTAGACGGCCCCGCTGTTCCTGAGTCCCAGCGGGAATCGTGTCGGCGAGGCGATGCCCTGGCGAGCAGATTCGGCAAGGTCGATGCATTCGCCGATGGAGGCGATGGCGTGGTCCATGTCCGCCTCGAATTGGCGTTGGCGTGCGGCCCATCGGCGCCTTCGTTCCTCGGGCGTCTGCTACACCCTGTGCGGCGGAGGCGGAGTGGATGAAGCAGTCGGCGGTGTGGGAGGAAGCGTGTTCCCCTCAGATGGCGGGAGAACGATGTTGGCCGTCGCGATCGCCGAGTCGTTGGCGATGGTTGGCGACGGAGTGGTGATGGTGAGGATCCCGTCTGGCGTAGCGTCGAGCCGCGGCACTGTCTCCTCCGGGGTGGCGTCACGGGTGAAGGAGAGCCCTCCCTCGGGTCCGGCGGTGAAGACCATGGACCCGAAGAAGAACATGGCCCCCTCAGCGATGGAAATCTTCACGGATGCCGGCGTGATGACGGCGGAAGTGGATGCCATCGAGCTTGCAGATTGATCTCGTCGATCAACCCCTACCTTGCGCGCCAACTATCGGATCTAAGGACCCGGCAGTCCACACAGGGTAGCCTACGTGGTTGATTTGTCGAGGGACAGATCGAGGATCAGAAGTCGATGGTAACACAAGACGCAAGGATTGAACAGGTTCGGGCCGTCAAGATGACGTAATACCCTACGTCCTGTGTTGGGTGTATGGATTGCTGTGTATGAAGTTCCTGAAGGATCTCCGTAGTTGGGTTCTGTCCTAGGTTTCGTATCGTGGGTGTTGTGAATGATCGTGTTCTGGAGGGGGGTCTCAAGGCACCTTATATAGTCCGGCTGCCTTGAGTTACAAGTCGGCTAGAGATCATAACCTACCCGAAATACAAGGATGCGATCCTATAACGATTACAGATATCCTTCCCTATAATTCCGGCTAGTTTATCTTGATCTCCGAGCCTCTTGCGGGATACGCCGTCTGCTTCCTTGCCACGCGCGTCGTCGTAGTCATCCGGCTCGCCCGACTGGTGGGCCTCCCGTGTGGTGGGCCACCCATTCTGACAAACCGGCCCGATAGCACTCGGATTGGGCCGCCCCTTGCTGGCCGGGCCAATCTGCCTTCTGGGTCCCCTGGGGGTCTACCCCCGACATGCACTAGCTTGGATCTTGTCTAATAGAGGCTTGCAAACCAAGGATTTTGTGCATGAATACTACTCTGTTGACAGGTTCAGAGCAGCATATGCAGACAGAGTTCCTCCAATGCCTGACAGGGCTGACTGGCCTCAAGTGGAACTAGGATACAACCTGTTCCCACCTAGGCAGAAGAGGGCAGCAGGCAGACCTAGAGTTGTCAGGATCAGAGGGAGTGCAGAACAAAGGGCAAACAAAAGGAAAGTTAGATGCAAAAGGTGCAAAGGCTTTGGGCACTTTGAGAAGATCTGTAAGCTGGCTGAACCAACAGAAGATGATGATGGTGTTGATGAGGCATCTACACTTGCATCAATGAAAAGGTACAATTCTTAATCTAAATGCTTCACTTGGTTTATCTATATGCATTAACTAACAACCATCTATTGCAGGGTGAGAGAAGAAGATGAAGGACCAAGTGAGACACCAAAAAAGAAGCAGAAGAGAAGTGCGAAGAAGCAGGCGCCAAAGAAGAAGAAGAAGACTCCTGTGAAGAAGAAGCTAAAGAAGCCAGCAAGTGCTCCTGAACCAAGAGTGATAAGAAGCCTCAAGAGCTGGCTCGGTGTCGAGTAGCTGATGTGTTGTCTCCACTTTTGATGGCTCAGTGACATGATGATGTTGTCTGTGCTTTTGCTACTCTAAGTGAATTGTTGAGATTGTGTGGGTTTGTAAGAATCTGGAATGGTGTACTGATAATGACTAGTTGTGCTGGATGATTGCAAACTATGCATCTTTATCCATCTTTATGTGACTTGTTGGTTTCAATTGTCTACTTCTCTGGTGCCATGTTTCTTGGCCAAAACTAGTTGTGCTGGATGATTGCAAACTATGCATCTTTATCCATCTCTGCTGTACTGATAATGAAGGCACATTCATCAACATATATAACCATGTCACACACATCTTGTTCAGTTCAGATAATAGAAAGATGAAAGATACATTAAAGGGTTAAACTGGAGTACATGCTGATAACAGACACTTCCATTCATGCCAATGCCAACTAAACTGACAACTAACCCTACACCTAACTAATGTGACAACTAAACACTGGTGCAGCCTTGTTTCCTTTAGCAATCTCTTCCTTTATCTCCTGCTTCGCTTCCTTGATCTCCTGCATCACTTCACCAAGCTTGCCCTTCATCTCATACAACTCGAGCTTCAACTGACACATCTGGAGTTTCAGGTCACCATTGACCTCTTCAGCAACTGATTTCACTTCATCTGCAGTAGCATCTGGAGTAGCAGCAGCAGCCGGATTCAGCAACTTAGGGTGATTCGAGAGCAAGTATTCCAGATAGGGTTGCTCATACCAGTAGTATGGACATGTGCTTCTTTCCTGCTTCAACAAACAATCTTCTTCAATCCAACAACAAAATAACCCAAGAACGAATCTAAAGCACAGCAACATACCGTCTTGAAATGGTTAGGGCACTTGTAGTACACATCATCCTTCCTGCTCTTCGTTTTAATCACCTTGATGTGGCACCTGGGGCACTCGATCCTTGGGAGGTCACCAAGCTGGTTCGAGCTCGAGGATGCGGCGCTCATCATCTCCAGACAGCGATGGGGAAGGGAGAAGAGGCGCCGGCGCTGGTCGAGTTCTAGGGTTAGCGACTGGGGAGGAGGGAAGTGAGGAACGGGGAGGAGGACGACGACGAGGGGGTGTCGGCGGCCTTATCCTCTCACGGGAGGGCAAAAGGGTCCATACGATAATACGCGCCCCTCCAGTACGCCTGCAAGTGGGCCAGAGACGGCGTCGGGCGTACATAATGGCATATCTCAAACAACAGCGGAATTATAATGGCACTGGCGTAGTTACATGAATAGTAATGGCGTGCTTCAAAAACGCGACAATTATAATGGCACAGATCCAATTAACCCTTTTACAAACCTTCTTCTCTGACAATTTGTCTCTATTGTGCCGCCTGTTCCCTCTCTCTACCAACACCGACAGCCTCCATTTGGTTTGGCTTCTACAAGTGCTTTTGCTTCTAAAGAAGCCAAAAGCCAACCAAGAGGATGAGCTGTGGGTAAATTCTACCACAAAAGCAGGTTTCTCTCGGTTCATTTATCACAGCCAGTGTTTGCCTAAACGTGTGTAAACCATCGTTTACACGCGTTTAAACTGAAACGGAGGGTATGCATGTAGTTTAGGGCCTAGTCACCGAATTAAACGCTAAACGTGTGTAAACGGTCAACTTGGTCAAAAAAGGTGTAAACGGTGAAATTAAACAGAAGTTAAACATGTTTACACACATAAACACACATTTAAACGATTGTTTAGGCAATAAGAAACATACTTTGGTGGGATAATTGAGTGTTGTCGATTGAATATAAATGCCATAAGCGTATGTTAAGAAAACTATAGGAGTTAGAGTAGCAAGTTTATGAGTATTATGTGTAATATGAGAATGTTGCGTCATTATTATTATATGCATACCTGAAATTTCAATTTATCAAAAAAAATATAGTATAGAATTATAATTTTTATATATATTTATAACTATAGTGCAAATCATTTAAACCATTTAATTTATCGTCTAAACTGTTTAAACGCTAAACGGAAGGTGACCGACTGTCTAGCGTTTAGTGTCTAGGATAACACTGATCACAGCCCCTACCCCCGGCTTTCACCGGCTATGGAGGAGAGCTTTTCATAAAAATTACCCGCTTGCCACCGGTTACGGGCGTACCGCTTCGTTTTCTTTTTACTATCCTGGTCCTTTCATCTCTCTTGGTACAGATAGATAGCACAGCCCGGTGGAGATGCCTCGTCCCTGGCCTAGCGGCTCACCATCCCCAGCCCGGCGGCGGCGCGCCTTCCCTAGCCCGGCAACAGTGTATACCTTCCCTACCCTGGCGGCGTGTCTTCCCATCCCGGTGGTGCCCCTTCCTAGCCGGCTCCGGGTGAGTGACGTAGGTACAGGTGCCAGAGACGTGATGCTGCCGTTGTTCGGTAAAGAGGGCCTCACGGCGTGGCTGATGGAGGATGGGTGCGCGTCGAGCTGGAGGTGCCGAGGGCCAAAGGTGGATATGGAGAGGGTTGAGATTGCGAGAAGGTAGAAGAAGGGTGAGATTGTGAGATGAAGAGAAGTTGTAGATGTTACGAGGAAAATGTACTCATGTGCAAGAAATCTTGAAAGTTTGAGGGCCTATATATCAAATTGGTTTTGATTTTTAGAAAAAATGATTAAAAAAGCATGAAACTCACGGTGGATGCAAAATATAAAAAATTAAGTTTCCCTTTCTAAAATAATCATTTACACGTAAATCTATGACAACATATTGTCTTATAATCAACTTACGTATAAATTGTCTTTCAGGCTTTCAAATGCATTACACACATTTCTTACCAAACTTACAATTTCACAGTTATTTCACCCCAAATGGCTTTTAGTGGCTTTTAGTTTTGTCACAGCTGACAGCTCACATTAGCTTTTTCATAGCTCACGGCCAACCAATCAAATCCCAAGTGTAGTGGTTGCCCCTGCCATAAGCCCTATACGCGCATTCTGGGACTGCTTGGTTTGGTTTCACACCACAGGTTTGGCAGTCACGGTAGGTTAGACGCCTGCTTGGTTGGTAGCTAGTATATGGCTGCCACTGCCTTTCACTACTGTTTTTTGCGCCATGGCTATGGCGTGGGTTTTTTACGCCAAACAGGCCCAGAAGTATTACACCACCCCGTGCAGCTAGTGTCTCCTCTAGCCCTGCAGCCACCACCACGCTATCAGGCCCGTGACGTTCTCAGCTATCGTTCTACAACAGGAGGCCACAAAAACCGCCAAGCCGTGGTACCTCAAGGGCAAGTATATTGATATCGTCTAATAGGCTGTCTCATGCAGTGATACGTAATCTTGAGACGGCTAAACAGACAATATGTACAATAGGTTGTTTAATAAGTTGTCTCATAGTCATTAATAATTCCTTAATTTGTGTATATAAAAATAGATATTTGTGAGATGCATGGCAACAATAACTCATACAATGGTGACTGAGTCGTCTCGTAGTCCTAAATTTTAGCTTTGAGAGCAAGTATAGTGAGGATGACTCAGCTGGCTGGGAGCTGCTCCACATCACCAAAATCTGAGCTGGAGGGGAGAGAATAGGAGAGAGAGAGCCGAGCGGGCTGTTGGTGAGACGCCGGCTGAAACACAAGAACCGAGAAAAAAGTGACCCATTTGAATGATCAGACCAATAGCCAAGAAACATTAATTATTTACAACTACTCTAACAGTCAACTTTATAGCCAACCCACTATATGAACAGACTGTATTGTTGCCTATATGTGACATGGCAATAGCATTTAGCCTTCAGTTGGCTAAATTATTAGCCATGCTCTGAGGTGATTGCTTCACGAAACAATCGTCTTATTCTCTCACCTCACTCTCTCTCTTCCACATCATCAAAAATCCTACGTGGAACTGCATGAGACAACCTATGAGACCGCCTAGGTGTAGCAATGTACTTGCCCTAATTAACGCTTCACCAAAGAAGATAAATACGTTGTTCGAGATGATGAGCATCTTGTCAGAGGAAGAAGGCTTGCACAAATCTCCAACCAAATTCAACCATGGTACCAAATTCAACACATTTTGCTCAAAAAAAATCAGTCATCGGATATCTAGCAATGTTCTTAAAGGATCATGACGCCAACAAAGCCAAAATAAAAACCCTACCTGAACCGAAAACTATGACACTAAAAACTGATTAAAGACAAGCCGGTGGTTATGAATCTCCAGCGGTCCTCCTCATTCGGAGGCGCGAGGGAGATGGCGTTGTCGACGAGGAACCGGACGCCCCCATAGGCCGCGAACTTGCCGGCAAGACGGGGCGTACGCGCGGACAGCCCGGGCGCCGCCGGCTAGGCGCCTAGGCGGCCGCCCTTGGAGCTTGGGCGAGTCGTGGAAACCTGCCATGACGGCAGAGGCGTCAACATAAGGGAGAAGCGTATGGCGAGAAGACGTCTTCTTTCAGTAGTTGCTGTGTTGTTTTCCTTAATATGCTGTAGTGTCTGACGTCTGGGCCTAGGTGCCAGTGAGCATGACTTGTGGAGCCTGCGCGACAGTGTGAGTGCCGGCCAGGTTATAGCCAATGTTTTAAATAGGCGGCTATAGCCTCCGTTGTAGCCCGCTATAGCTGTTTGGAATGAGCAATGCTGAGATGTGGTACTTTTAGTGCTAAGCTACAGAATCCGCTAATAGCTGAATTTAGCCCGCTAAATCAGCTAAAGAGACTGCTTTAGCCCCGCTAAGTCAGCTAAATCATGCTATCGCTTGGTCATGTCGAAATTAACATAGGTCACGCAAGATTCAAAACTAGCATATACAAAATCTTTTATATGTAACAAAGACATGAAAATCTTTTGGATCCGTAACTTGTGTACTTAATGTACTAAATATCCTAAATTTTGAACATATCTTGTAAAACCACTAAATAGCTTAGCTACAGCTATAGCCCGCCTTTCGTTAGCCTACAAACCATGAGATAAGGTAAGATAAGTTTAAATCCATGAGATAAGGTAAGATAAGTTTTTCACGTATTTCGAGGAAACAATTAAGCCTAATTAATCCTGCACCCACCGGGATTAATTAGGTTTAATAGATTTGTCTCGCGATTTCCCGTCCATCCGTGTAATTACTTTTATAATTAGATCATGTTTAGTCCTTCAAATCTTCACATAAGAATTGCTACAGTAAAATACGCATGAAATTCTTGTGAATTTAAACACAGCCCAAATAAAAAGGCTTCGCCCATCTTGTCAAGGAAGCGAGAGACGCCGCCGCCCAGGTGGGGGTAATACTACGGCCGTGTTTAGATGGCCCTTGCAAAATTTTGCAAAAGAGAATCTTTTTTGCATGGAGTACTAAATGAAGTCTATTTGCAAAACCCAGCCACGGATGAGCGTAACTTTCCGAGACGAATCTAATGAGCCTAATTAATCCATAATTTGCTACAGTGATGCTACAGTAACCATCTTCTAATCATCCTCTAATCATACGGTCAAAGGCCTCATTAGATTCTTCTCGAAAATTTACTAGAGGTTGTGGATGTAGTTTTGTAAACTGACATTATTTAATACCCCTAATTAGTGGTCAAAGATGCATTTAATACCCTGAAAAATTTTTCAGGGCCATCTAAACACGGCCTACGGCGGCTGCTCATTTGACCGGTCTCCGGTGCCGGCACGCGGCGGGGTAGCTTTAATTTCTTGGAAGGAAAGGCTCGAGCTCGATCGCCTTTCGGAATTGGATTGGACGTAAACGGCCGTAATCGACTCGTACCCAAAGCGTATGCTTTGCTTGCCCTCCAAAAAAGAAAAAAAAATACAGTAGGCCACCATGACTTCAAATTCTGCTCACCAACTTGTTTCAACTAAAAACCTGTAAACTTATTCAATTTTTTGCGAGGGTCTACGATCTTTCAATCCTCAGGGCAGTGGCACTCCTATTTTTTACATAAACAAATACTGATGGCCTACGATCTTCCAATCCTCGGTATTCTTTACATAAGCAAATACTGATGAGCTGATTAAGCAGCCGCTAGAGCGAGGGTAGGTCATCGACGGGGATCTCCTCGACCACAATGGTCTGGCGCGGGATCCCCAGGAAGCAGCCGGGCATCGGTGCAAGGCCAGTCGGCGGCGTGCTAGTGGGATCGTCCTGCGGCGGCGGCAACGGCAGATACCGCGGCTCCGTCACGTAGCGGCGGTTGAACGCGATCATGGCGCCTTCCACGAGCGCGCCGCAGGCGGCGCCGAGGACCGCGGAGCGCGCCGCGACGCGGGCGCCCTGGCGCGCGTCGAGCATGGCCCAGGTGGCGCTGGCGGCGGCGACGGAGTTCCAGGGGTCGTCCTTCCGGCGCGCGAGGGACGAGGCGCTCTCGAAGGCGCAAATCAGGGCGAGGTAGGCGCCCACCGATCCGGCGACGCGGGGCGCGTGGGCGCGGACGGCCTGGGCGCCCGCGGCTAGGCGGCAGCCGCCGCGGGGCGAGCCGCGGAGGAGGGCCCGGCAGAAGTGGAAGGCGCCGCCGCACGACGCGCCGGCCACGAAGGCCCAGCCTGCGGTGTGGACGAGGCGCCAGCGGTGGTCCGGGATCTCACCGCACGGCGGTGCGCCCATCGTCTACCGCCGGCCAGGAAGGAATTGATCGCTACTTCGCTAGCGTCGGAAAGCCCTAGATTACGCCGTCGATCGGTAGAAAGACCTGGAGCCAATCGTGCATACGTCGGATAGATTAGGGACTAGGGAGCCTACTCAAACTCATACGCACCACACCGGCCGTCACGTTGGAGATCAATACCAGTTTGAACGCATTCAATTAGTACCATCCTAAATCACAATTCACAAATGTGCCGTCTACTTAAAGAAACAAAAGAGCTCATTAAGCTGTCCAGGAAGAACCAACATCATGGTAACGAGTGATCATCATCTTCAGCTCAGTTGGTTTCAAAAGGGAAAAAAATCCAGCTCAGTTCAGTGTGTCGACGAGAGAATGGATCTTCAGTAGACTTTGCCACCTCAGTTCGTCATCTTTGCATGATATTATCATGACATAAATAAATTCTAGTGCCAACGGAACAAAGTTCAAGACCAGAACACAGCAGGTGCTTGCATACTGCAATTCCCCACTTTAAAATCGAACCAACAAATATAAGGAATAAAGACATTTGTAGATGCTTTGCTCTGTTAACTGCATACTGTAAATAAACATATAAGTAAAAGCTCGTGAGCTTATATTCAACTTGCATTGGTGGCGTGCGATCAAAATAAGCTCGTGAGTTTATTTGATTCTACTAGTCAATTCCCTCAAATAAAATGATGTCCTGGGACTCGAGCTTAAGCTTAATTTTGTCCTACAACTCTTTTGTTACCTGGCCTTCTAGTGCCCCTTGCAACCAGTAGCAGGATAT
This sequence comes from Alloteropsis semialata, assembly GCA_004135705.1. Taxonomy (NCBI): domain Eukaryota; kingdom Viridiplantae; phylum Streptophyta; class Magnoliopsida; order Poales; family Poaceae; genus Alloteropsis; species Alloteropsis semialata. The sequence continues at coordinate 94,711,528 of CM014278.1, read as the reverse complement.
ATTGGCCTACATAGCACAAAACATGGAATTTACTAGCATAAAGTATAGCAGGTCGATCAATAGCAAACAGACAAGAGAAGCCAGACAAATATTCCCGTATTACATGCACAAAGAGCTATATCATTACCCATCTGTTGCTGAAACTTGGAAAACAGAAATAGTTTCATAGCAAGCCAAAAATATGAAATCAACAAAAAAGAGTACAACAAGCAAACACAAAGGAACACACAGTGTCCTTCCTCTACGATCAGACAGGCATCAAACCTGAAAACATACCTTCACTTTTTAAACACCTGAAAACTTTACCTACACGTGCACATTGCAACTTTGCTTACTCGAAGACAAGCCAACTGATTTTCAGTCAAAACATAGGTGGTATACCACACGTACAGCCATATTGTGAACACTAAGTATTTTCTTGGAAGTTTGTCGAACATATTAGTAATATACTCACAATTCCGATATTGAAATTCAATCGGCAGACAGACAGACAGTAACACAATTCACAGAACATGAAAACACATTTTGGAGATTAGAACAAGAAAACACATTGTGGAGTTAGGATCCTCGTATTCATATGAATTACAACCATCCAATAAAAAGATTAGAACTCGTATAGCTAACTAAAATAATTCCGACAAATAAAAGACCTAATAATAAAGAATGGACGAATATCATCACTGATCAAAGCAAAAGAGAAAGGTAAAGAGTTCACACAAGATTGCATCATAATTTCCACACAAAAGATAAATTCCACCAAAACAATTCACAGTAAATGCAACACCTGATACAGCACATGTAAAAAAGTTAAAATAACACTACGTGCAGCTTTCTCCTAGAAATACATTTTTTTGGAGCCTATGCCAGTTGCAACTGGGCACTGGCAATTTTATAATTACTAGTTAAGAATACAAAACACCAAAGCATGTTTGAATTCAACTGAAAAGAAACCTGATTACACTCAGTTGAAATAAAATTAAATAAGTCCCTAAAAATCTGGTGGATATTAAGATTTTCAGATACGACCTGCACATCTTGCTACTACTAACATCAAGTTTACAAGAAGGCGATTCAGAAACAACAATATGGCAATTGAAAACAGTAGCAAAGAATTTACGCACACAACTTTTGAATCCTTTTGGGATATACCTAATAACAGAATATCGATGAATTGGATATTTCAAACTTATAAACAACAGAAAAACTAAAATTTGTCTGTTCTAACAATTTGTCTGTTCCTGGTCACCCAATTTGAAATTGATGTACCTATCATGCAACATCTCTTTTCTTTATTGGCACACATATAGTTCAACAATAAATTTCAAATTTGTACAATTTGGCAATAAACAGGAGCTCAACAATCAATGCATCACGAAGCAATCCGTAAAACATTGGACAAATTCAACATATGTGCCTTCTCCCCCACAGATCGCGGAACCACCGTTAATGTATAGGTATTTAAGTAGCCCGCGTCCATATTAGAACAAAACTCTTACCAGGGCTTGCAACTTATTAGCAAAACCCTCTAAAAATATCAGGCAGAAGTGCAGAAAATAATCTCAGAAGGCATACTCTATACGCACACAAGCAAGTTTTTTACTTTATCCACTGAATATGAACAAAACTGATGGTAAGTGGTAACAGTTTGCCAGGCATGTGAAATTCCACGATTGTTATTTTCCTTTTCATTTGTTTCCTATTTTTCTTCCCAACATATATCCTCTAGCGACCACAGCAGTGGCCTCAATCTTCAAAGTTCACACTGGGCACAAAACTAGTCAGCATACTAGTGATATCAATTGCAATGTTGCATAAGTTAGCAACACAAAGATGATTGGCCCATGCTAGGTGAACACTCTTCTAGTGAGCTATAGTCAATAACTAAGGTTAATGATGATTGCGGCAGCACTGTACCAATGAATCTTAAGTAACAAGCTAGCAGCATCAAACAGTGATGAGCAGGGAAGAAAGATCAGGGCCCGCCAAATAGAATGGAGTACAGATATTCTAATGTTGCAGGATCCAGCCTCCATGCAACACATTGCGACACTCAGGGCCTGTTCAGTTCGGCAAAAAAAGTTGCCAAAACGTCACATCCAACTATTCATCAAAAGGAATCTTTCATGCATGGAGTACTAAACGTGTGTTAATGACAAAACCCATTCCATAACCCCTAGGTAACTTTTCGAGACGAATCTAATGAGCCTAATTTGGTCATGATTAGACAACGTCGTGCTACAGTAAACAATCTCTAATGATGGATTAATTAGGCTTAATAGATTCGTCTCGCGATTTCCCGTCCAACCATGTATTTAGTTTTATAATTAGATCATGTTTAGTCCTCCTAATCTTTAATTTACAATTGCTACAGTAAAAGGTAACTTTCAATCTACCCAACTAAACACCCCCTGGAGAAGAGGAAACCCAACATCGCGTGACTTAAATAATCCACTGCTAACACGTGGTGCGCCCATCAATGTACCCTAGGAAAAACAGTGGAACATACAAAAAAGCACAGCAGTGGAAATGTGGAATAACAGTGGCCTTACCCTGGCCCTGTATCAATTACAGCACAAATCAGAAATGCCAAATGCGGCACGTAGTTCAGTGAAGTATATGAGTGAGGTGAAAATTGATCATTGATATGGGGATTGCAGATAATCTGCTACTTAGGAGGAATGTTTCACCCTTAAAATGGACGGGTTGGAGAAAATCTATGTGTGTGGAAATCGTGACATTGGCCAAACAGCACCTCACACCATCATGAAGCACTCAAATCATATCAAAGGCCATACCTTTGCACAGATTGACATACATAAGAACCTATGGCGACATTCGAATCAACTACAACCAGAGTATACACGAGCAGAGAAATCGGATGAACAAAACGAACCTTTTTCACTTGTAGTCGGAGGAGGGAACGGCCGTGGGGGGCAAATCCATCTCCAACACCTCCGACTTACGATCCCCAGCAGCAACCTTGTCCTGCTGCTTCCTTCCGAACAAACCCCCAAGCCACCCACCAGTGGAGCCAGAGTCAGGGACCGGAACCTCCTGAACTGCGATCGGCGGCGGCGGCGGCACTCCCAGGAAGCCAGGTTGTGCGTGCTGGCCAGGATCCTGCCCGGGGTACTGCTGCAGCAGGTCAGGCGGCGGCGGCGGGACGAGGCGGTGGAGCATGATCCCCAAGCCCTCGATGAGCGCGAGGAGGGCGCCGCCATACAAGGCTGACCTGCCGGAGGCGAGGAGGCCCTGGCGCACGGCGAGCAGGCCACCCGTTGCGGCGCCGGCGGCGATGGAGTTCCAGGGGTCCTCCTTCGCGCGGGCGTAGACGAAGGCGCAGTCGAAGGTGGAGAAGAGGCCGCCCCAGACGGCGAAGCTGCCGCCGACGCGAGGCGCGAGCATGCGCGCGGACGTGGCGCCCCCGGCGAGGCGGTGGCCTTTGGGGGAGTTGTAGAGGCCCTTGAAGAAGTGGAAGAAGGAGCCGCCCACGGCTCCCATTCCGAAGGCGCCGCCGACGTCGTCGAGGATGCGGTCCGGGCAGGGCTCCCGCGACGTCTCCGGCGTGGCCATCACCCCCCCTCAGGCGGTCTTCGGCGGGCGGGGATGGCAAAGCTCGCGATGGGGAGGGAGGGGCGGGCGGCGCGCTGAGGTGACGGAACGGAACGGACGGCGCCGGACGGGGACGAAGATAGTGGTCGGGCCGTCGGGGTGGTGTGGGTTTGAGGTTTGGAGCCCACCGGTGTTGGGCTGGGCCCAGAATGTCCTTTTTTTTTTTGTTCCTTACCTTTGCTTATGTGCCCTGATTGGCTGATTTCTATTGAAAATGGATACAATTCGGTCGAAAATTTTCCAACTCTCTGGTCTGTCGTCGTGCTCCTAACTTTTTATTGCGTTGAATTCAGCACGACTGTACTCTTGATAGTTAAGCGGAATGAAATGTCTTGATTCTCAGAAAGAAGAGAATAGGCAGGAGACTGTACTCTTGATAGTTAAGCGGAATGAAATGTCTTGATTCTCAGAAAGAAGAGAATAGGCAGGATCTCCCGTACGTATAACGTAGTGACGACTGCATGTCTTGATTCTCAGAAATCAGAGAAAATAGGCAGGATTGCTGTTTACTGAGGATCACTAGCAGTGCACATAGATCACGAGTGTTTCTTTATCATATACATGGATACAAACTTTGAATCCTAGATCTACTGCAATGAACAAGAGAAGGGGTTAGGATTAACCATCAGTAGTCGCCGGTGGATCCGCGCCGTTCCTGGCCATTGCAGGATCGCCGGCGGCGGCCGTAGTCGTGGTCGTGGAAGCAGTGGGCGGCGGCCGGTCCGGGACGGCGTCGCTCCTTGGGCGGCGTCGGTCCGGGCGATGTCACCGACGGCGGGCGATGAGGGTGGACGGTGACGGCGGTGGTGGAGCTTCCCGCTGCTCCAGTGCTTCCCTTAGGTCGGTAGGGTTTGTAGGGTGAGGGTGTGGCGGCAGTGAATCTCGTGACCCGTGTCTGGTGCCCCCACCCCCTGTTTATATAGCACTGTGCAAACGGGGGCCCACCAACCATGGATTGGTTGGGCGCCCCCGACCAGGGCGCAAGATCGAGTCCGTCACGGCCTTTGGGCCGTGACGGGATAGAGATCGAACTAACATTCTCCACTTCGATCTCTCCTTACCTTTTCTTATACTTTTAACTCTTCGCTAGTTATCCACTTCATCATGTACAGGCCTATTGAGCATGGGTCATCGTGACTGAAACTTCAATCAGATTAACCAGCCACAGTACACCTATGCATTTTGAAGGATATCTTCTTGGGCCCTATCCAGAGATCATAGGCTTTCCCTTAAACCCATACCGGTAATGTGCTCTCTAAACACACTGGGTGGCAAGCCTTTTGTGAGCGGATCCGCCAGCATATCTTTCGTACTTATATGCTCCAGACTTATTGTTTGATCCTGAATTTTATCTTTCACAATATAGAATCTTATCTCTATTGTTTTGGTAGCGTTACTCGACTTGTTGCTGTGAGCATAGAATACTGCTGGCTCATTATCGCAGTACATCTTAAGTGGTGTTTGAATGCAATCTACCACTTTCAAGCCGGGTATAAATTTCTTTAGCCATATCGCCTGTCCCGTTGCCTCATAACATGCTATGAACTCTGCATACATAGTAGATGAGGCAACTAGAGTCTGCTTGGAACTTTCCATGAGACGGCTCCCCCTGCGAGAGTGAATACATATCCCGTCGTGGATTTTCTATCATCCTTATCTCCCGCAAAGTCCACGTCTGAGTACCCTCTTATCTCTAGAGTGTCAGATCTTCTATATGTCAGCATGAGGTCTTTTGTGCCTTGCGCATACCTCAAACCTTTCTTTACTAACTTCCAGTGCTCTATGCCTGGATTATCTTGATATTTACCGAGTACTCCGGTGATATATGCTAGATCAGGGCGAGTGCACACTTGTGCATATTGTAAGCTACCAACTGCTGAAGCATATGGAACCGCTTTCATTTGATCGATCTCATATTGGTTCTTGGGACATTGGAATTTCCCAAACTTATCGCCGTTGACTATAGGAGCAGGTGTGGCTTTGCTCGCATGCATATTATATTTCTTTAGGATCTTCTCCAAATATGCCTTTTGCGATAATCCTAAAACCCCATTTCTTCTATCTCGGTGAATTTCTATTCCCAGAACATACGAGGCTTCACCAAGATCTTTCATATCAAAGTTAGAGGATAGAAACTTCTTTGTCTCTTCTAACAATCTGATGTCACTGCTGGCAAGCAAGATATCATCCACATACAGGACTAGGAAAATATATTTCCCATTCTTGAACTTCGCATAGACACAGTTGTCCTCTACATTTGCTTCAAACCCAAACTTCTTAATTGTTTCATCAAACTTTAAGTACCATTGTCTAAAGGCCTGCTTTAAGCCATAAATGGATTTCTTTAGGTGGCATCCCGTACTTTCTTTTCCTTTTTTCACAAAACCCTTAGGTTGAGTCATGTAGACATCCTCAAACAGGTCCCCATTCAGGAAAGCTGTTTTCACATCCATTTGATGTAATTCTAAATCATAATGTGCCACCAATGCCATTATGATTCTAAAAGAATCTTTACACGAGACTGGAGAAAATGCCTCAGTGTAATCTATTCCTTCTCTTTGCGTAAAGCCCTTGGCTACAAGTCGCACTTTATATCTCTCTATATTCTCTCTGGAGTCACATTTTGTTTTGTAGACCCATTTACAGCCCACTGATTTGGCTCCTTTAGGAATTTCTGCTAAGTCCCAAACTCTGTTGGTACTCATGGACTTCATTTCTTCTTTCATGGCTTCAAGCCATTTCTGAGATTCAGCACTTCATAGCTTCTTCATCACTTGCGGGATCATTCCGCACTTGGATTTCTTCAATGTCATAAACTTCATAATCATCAGGGATCGCTGGCTTTCTAGCCCTTTGAGACCTCCTTGTGGCCTCTACAGCTGGTGCCTCTTGCACTGGGATCTGCTGTGTTTCTGCTTCTTGTGCAATGATCTGTTCTTCCTGCTGAACAGGTTCAACATTTTCATCCACAATTGGCACCGGTGGACTAGCCACTGGCGCTGGCTCCTCAGGTTCCACAGTGGCTTGTACAGGTGGAATCAAAGGAATTGGCAGCTCGAAGAAAGGTTCCTGAATAAGCGGATTAGGTACACAGACCCGCTTTTCTTCAAGATCAATCTTTCATGCTGTCATGCTCCCCCTGATCATTTCATTTTCTAGAAATACCGCATGTCTCGTTTTCACAAACTTTGTGTGTCTATCTGGACAATAGAAATGATAACCTTTGGATTTTTCTGTATAGCCAATGAAATGGCAACTCACTGTCTTGGGATCTAGCTTCCCAATGTTTGGGTTGAACACTTTAGCTTCTGCAGGACAGCCCCATACACGCATATATCTAAGGGAAGGCTCTCTGCCCGTCCACAGCTTATACGGTGTTGTAGGTACTGACTTGCTAGGTATTTTATTCAGGATATGAGTGGCTGTCTTCAGCACCTCCACCCATAAACTAATTGGCAGAGTAGAGTAGCTTATCATACTTCTCACCATATTCATCAAGGTACGATTTCTTCTTTCAGCCACTCCATTCTGTTGGGGCTCGCCCGGTGTGGTATACTGGGCAACTATGCCATTGTCCTGTAGGAACTTTGCAAAAGGTCCAGGGACTTGGCCATACGGGGTATGACGACCGTAGTACTCCCCTCCACGGTCTGATCTTACTATTTTTATCCTTTTATTGTGCTGATTCTCAACCTCAGCCTTGAATATCTTAAACTTTTCTAATGCTTCTGACTTTTCTTTGATTGGATAAATATACCCATAGCGAGAATAATCATCTGTGAATGTAATGAAAGAATCAAAACCATCCACAGATGTCACGGGAAAAGGACCACAGATGTCTGTGTGTATAATCTCTAAAGTTCCCGTGCTTCTTTTAGCATCTTTCTTTATTTGCTTAACGTACTTGCCCTTTATGCAATCGATACATTGTTCTAAATCTGAAAATTCTAGTGGTGGAAGAATTGATTCTTTTACTAGACTTTCTATTCTCCCCCTCGAAATATGGCCTAAATGACAATGCCACAATTTCGAAGAGACGTCATCAATTCTTTTGCGCTTCTTGCTTACTTTTGTAGACGAATCTTTTTCAGTCTCACACATAATCTCATCACATGTATACACTTTATCATGCACAGATAACATATAAAGTTGGCCCTATCGGATGGCAAGGCCCACATAAACTTTATTACATTGAATTGAATATTGTTCAAGGCCAAAAAGTCACTCGTATCTATCATCTGCTAAACATGAGACTGAAATTAAATTTCTACTTAAAGAGGGAACATAAAGGATGTCGTTTAGTCTAAGTGTGAAGCCATCATGAAGCCTTATGGGGAGTTCTCCAATTGCTTCCACTTCAGCCTGCACGCCGTTTGCTACTTTAATTCTTCTTTCTCCTCTTGACAGGGTCCGGCTCGTAGCGAATCCCTGCATAGAATTAGCAACATGAGTAGTTGCACCTGAATCAATCCACCATGTGGACTTATCATAACTTAAAAATAAAGACTCATCTACAAATGTTATGATGTCCTCACCATTCTTCCACATGTACTCCAGCCATTCAGGGCACTTGCTTTGCCAGTGTCCCTTTTTGCCACAGTGTAGACACTCATCCTTGGCTACTTCTTTCTTGGGCTTTTGAGAGCGATCAAACTCCATTGGAGCTTTATTCTTTTCTTGTGAGTTAGAGGGGCCACTCTCCCACTGATTCTTCGCTTTGAAGTTCTTATTAGGAAAGTTCTTTTTCTTGTTATGCTGGATATAGTTCAGTGAACCGCCAGCATTAGCATTGAGCCTCTCCTCCTCTTGAACGCACATCGCTATGAGCTTCTGCAAGTTCCACTTCTCTCCCTGTGCATTATAATTGACCTCAAATGTCGAAAATGCAGAAGGGAGTGAAGCAAACACCAGATGAAGTCCTCTGGGAGAACCATCTCCATGGCCTTAAGCTTTCCACTCATAGTGCTCATCTTGAGAATGCGCTCTCTTATATCGCCACCAGTGTACTTCATAGTCACTAGATTCTTTATCAGAGTACTTGCATAGGTCTTGGAAGACCCTGTGAATTGGTTCTCTACCAACTGTAGGTACTCGGTAGCAGTATATGGGACATTTTCTGCATTATTTTGAGGGATGGAACCCTTAATGGCCTCTGCCATTTTTGTTTTCATTATCAACAAGCACTTCTTGTTGCTGATATCCCATTGCCTCTTCTCGAGGTCATACTTAGCTCTCACGGGGGCATGGGCACGCTCTCGTGCCGCCCAGTCCGCGTCGCTCTCATTTTTCCTTCTCACCGGATTCTCTGGAGCAGTAGGACACGGTGAGTTGATGGCCAAATCTATATCGGTCATCACAATAACCATATCCAGCTGACTGCGCCACTCCACGTAGTTGTTTCCAACTAGTGTGGGAATGGCCTGAATGTAACTCATTGCATTAGGTCCTGAAATTGACAATTCATATAGAGTGAGAACATAATATATCTGAAATACTGCATGTATCAATTTAACTTTGGTCAAAATTAATACATACAACATCCTTCTACACCAATTCTATATCAGCTTTGGCCAGAAAATAGAATCAATGCATAATTACTTGAACTTAACAATTTACAATATTGCAATTATCAGCTTTGGCCAAAAAATAACAATATCATAAATCATCTCATAAAAATATTCTACTTCTCTAATCAAATATCCCTTTGGTTCAATTTAACTAGAGAATAAATTACGCAGCGAAAAACATCAATAAAATACTTATTTTCAGAAGCATTCTACTCTCTACCAAATTTCATCCTTTGATTCAAATTTAAACAGTGATATTACTTGAAAAACTTGCAAATAAGAACAAAAACCATTCAAATTTTGCTTCTGAAAATCCAAAACTTAATTGGAAATGCTACTGTGCAGCCGTTAACTCTCGGCGCAGCAGCAAAAAATACGGCCCGTGGCCCACTTCCCGCGTGCGCGCAGCAGCTCCTGGCCCGCTCTGCGTGGCCCAGATATCCGGCCCAGCTCCCTGGCCCGGTCTGCTCTTTCGCCCGCCTGGAGGCCCAGCTCGCGCACGCGCGTGCGCAGCACCACGCGCTCGGCGGCCTGCTTAGCATTCGGCCCAGCTGCGCGCGCGCCTGCGCAGCACCACGCGCTCGGCGGCCTGCTTAGCATCCGGCACAGCTGCTCCCTTGCCCAGCAGTGCGGCCCGCTTGCTAAAACCCTAGCGCACCGATCGATCCGAGCCGTTTGCTCGTTCAGATTTCGATCGGACGGCCGTGCGTTGACTTCGCGGGATCAAAACTGCGGCTGGCCGAACACTCCCGAAACCGTAGCTCATTTCTTTTCCCTTGCGCGCAGCCGCTCTTCTCGGCCCTGGCTTCCCGAGCGTCGGCGGTCAGAAACGCATCCGGTGTCTTGCCAGTCGAGCGCCGCCGGCCTCGAGCTCACCCTGCGCCGCCCGACCATGAACGCCGGCAACCTGGTGACTCAAGCGCCGCCGGCCATGAAAACCCTGCAGTGCGCGCCCCCTTTCTTTCCCTCCCCTGACCATAGTTAGATCCAGAGAGAGAGAAAACCGGCCCTTCGGCCGGGGAGCCTCCGCTCCTTCTGTTGCTGCCGCCGGTCCCCTCGCCGGCGAGCGCACTCCCTCCGTGGAGTGCGCCACCGTCGAGCGTCCCTACGGTGGTGACACTCGGCGGGTTGGTCCGACCAAGGTAGGTCATCCCCTTTCCCCTTTCCGTGTGTCATCTGTTTGATTCGCTTTGAATCGTCTCTGGTGTTTCTGTAACGTCCCGACCCCCCGGGTCCGGGCCCGCTTACGCCTGGCAGCTCTCTAGGACCTCAAGAATCACCTCACAGACCAACACATGTCTTTTCTGCGCACTTTGTCATCACTCATGCGCACCCGGGAAGAACTTCCCGGTCGGTCACCCATCGCTCCAGGCCAAGCACGCTTAACCTCGGAGTTCTTTGCAGATGGGCTTTCGGAAAAGAAGTTGCAACTTGTTGGTATGAGTATTCTATCAATCCTATTAAGCCTTGGGCCAGAATGTCACATCCTCACCCCCTTAGAAGACCGACGTCCTCGTCGGTCAACCCCAAGCTAGGAACGTCCTCTCTTGGCCACGTCCATGTGCCCAGTGCCAGTGCATGTGCCATGCTGTGTGACCACTCTGGGCCCACACCAGCCATGTGCACCATGCCTGCACACTTGCGACCCCACGCGCCCGTGAAACCGCGAGAGTCGGCTCTGATACCAATTGTAACATCCCTCCGTGGAGTGCGCCACCGTCGAGCGGCCCTACGGTGGTGACACTCGGCGGGTTGGTCCGACCAAGGTATCCTTTCCCCTTTCCGTGTGTCATCTGTTTGATTCGCTTTGAATCGTCTCTGGTGTTTCTGTAACGTCCCGACCCCCCGGGTCCAGGCCCGCTTACGCCTGACAGCTCTCTAGGACCTCAAGAATCACCTCACAGACCAACACATGTCTTTTCTGCGCACTTTGTCCTCACTCATGCGTACTCGAGAAGAACTTCCCGGTCGGTCACCCATCGCTCCAGGCCAAGCACGCTTAACCTCGGAGTTCTTTGCAGATGGGCTTCCGGAAAAGAAGTTGCAACTTGTTGGTATAAGTATTCTATCAATCCTATTAAGCCTTGGGCCAGTATGTCACAGTTTCCCCTCCCCCATCTCTACTGAAATAGGGTGAAAATGAATGGGAAAACGCATCACTACCCCGGATCTAGGTCTACTGCTAGACATTAGGCGACTGATACCAATGTTGTTTACTGAGGATCACTAGCAGTGCACATAGATCACGAGTGTTTCTTTATCATATACATGGATACAAACTTTGAGTCCTAGATCTACTGCAATGAACAAGAGAAGGGGTTAGGGTTAACCATCAGTAGTCACCGGTAGATCCGCGTCGTTCCTGGCCATTGCAGGATCGCCGGCGGCCGCCGTAGTCGTGGTCGTGGAAGCAGTGGGCGGCGGCCGGTCCGGGACGGCGTCGCTCCTTGGGCGGCGTCAGTCCAGGCGATGACACCGACGGCGGGCGATGAGGGTGGACGGCAACGGCGGTGGTGGAGCTTCCCGCTGCTCCAGTGCTTCCCTTAGGTCGGTAGGGTTTGTAGGGTGAGGGTGTGGCGGCGGTGAATCTCGTGACCCGTGCCTGGTGCCCCCACCCCCTGTTTATATAGCACTGTGCAAACGGGGGCCCACCAACCATGGATTGGTTGGGCGCCCCCGACCAGGGCGCAAGATCGAGTCCGTCACGGCCTTGGGCCGTGACGGGATAGAGATCGAACTAATTAACAAGGATCTCCCGTACGTATAACGTAGTGACGACTGCATGCCGCATATCTTTTTTGTATACGGATCAGCCTGATATTCTAATGCCAGAAAATAATATTTAGTTGAATTCTACCAAAAATATATCAGCTCCTTCATCTGCTGCACCCAAGCCAAAAGAAAGCTGGATGAGTCTCAGAGAAACTTAAATCATGCAAATGATCGAGTAACGAAACATTTTTAAAGATCTTCTTTTAAAGATCAGTAACGAAATATTTGAACATCAATTTCAGGAGCAGGGGTAACAAATATTAATTCACACTTTCATGTGAAGAAAGATACAAAGTTCATGGCAGGTACAGGGGCGACAAATATGAAGGGTGGTTGTACCACACTTCTCCTATTTGGATGGGCTAAAGTCTTTTCAGAAGCTTTTTATTAGCTCTAGCGGATACAAACTAACAGGACCTGAGTTGAGTTTTCCATGAACTAAAAAAGGGTATACTATTTTGAACAAATTTTAGAAATTTGGAAAGGAAAGGTCCACTTTGAACTGAATTTATTCACACGTGTAGAAAATTTAGGTTATATTAAACCTAAAAATATTTTTAGGAACTTTGAAATACATCACAGGAAAATAATTTTTAGTTGCTTATGAAAGAAAAAATTGAAGTCAATTTCAACTTAAGAAACATCACATGACTGAAAGTTAGTTTAAGAAAAAACAATCAAATGAATCAATCTTTTCACGTGAAAACATTATCCATGCATATTCAGTTATTCTAAAGTAGTGCGGAGCAAGGCAATCCCTTGTGCATGCATCCAAGCCTGCAACTCTGTTCCTCACTAGACCAGAGACCGTCTATTTGAACTTCAACTGTCCATGTATCATCAAGCATCATCGACAGCATATATTTAGCAAAATGAGGAAAATGATTTTGGTTGCTCTTCTTTTATAGATGAATCAGATGAAAAAAGATCAAGCTAATCTTCTACATAAGATCATTGCTAACAATGAAGGTGAGTTTTCTCAACTATTATGATTTTGATGGGTAGCTTTAGCTCGGCTCTTGCCTTTCACTGAAAAATTTAGTTTTACTAGAACTGAAACTTAAATTCAAGAATTGTCATAGAATTTCAATTAGTGAAGAAAAAATGGTGTTAATGTATTTTAATATTATCAATGGTCTCGTCAAGATGAATTCTTTTCTCAACTAGCTAGGAGTAAAATAACTAAAACACATGTTGTTGGCTAGTACTAGTAAGCACCCCTCTCGATCGGTGTACCCATATCAGCACACCATATATACACACAGAGAAATCAAAGTGGTGCATACATCAATGGATAACAAACGGTGAAGGCACTTGACATGGAGAATCACTACCGGAAATCCTCTCTTTGCCGAGTGAAGCTCTTTGCCGAGTGCAATTTTTCGGGCACTCGGCAAAGATTTCTTTGCCGAGTGCATTTCATCGGGCACTCGGCAAAGATTTCTTTGCCGAGTGCATTTCAAAAAACTCTCGGCAAAAATAAAACACTCGGCAAAGAAAATATTTGCCGAGTGTCAAAAAAATACACTCGGCAAAGAAAATATTTGCCGAGTGCCAAAAAAATACACTCGGCAAAGATTTCTTTGCCGAGTGTTTTTTGAAATGCACTCGGCAAAGAAATTCTTTGCCGAGTGTTTTTTTTACACTCGGCAAAGCTATAATTAAAACCACATTTTGAAGTAGTAAATCAATTCAAATAAAAAAGTTTTGAACTACAAAGTTGTATAACTTCTCAAGATGTAGAACTTTTAGTTTGGTCATTTCTTCATTCGACAAATTCATATGAATATTGTTCACAAAATCTATAACTCTCGTAGAGTTTCCTGAAACTATAAGAGAGATCTATAAGATTTGTAAACAATGTTACTCTCACTACATCGGATGAAGAAATGACATATATCAAAGTTGTAGATCTTCATAAGTTATACAACTTTGTAGTTTAAAACTTTTTAATTTGAATTTGTTTTGCTAATGAAAAGTACGTTTGTAGTTCTCAAAATTTGAAATTTGAGTTTTTTCAAATGACCTCGGATGAAGAAACATTCAAAATAAGAGTTGTAGATCACAAAAAGTTACGAAACTTTGTAGTTGACAATTTTTTTATTTGAAATTATCTTGTCAACGATAGCTAAGTTTGAATGTTCTCAAATTTGAAATTCAAATTTTGTAAACGACCTCGGATGGAGAAACTACCAAAATAAGACTTGTAGATTTCAAAAAGTTATGAAAGTTTGTAGTTGACAACTTTTTAATTTGAAATCATTTAGGGCCTCAAACAAGCAATTTACACTCGGTTTAGTATAATATGGTAGGAATCAGAAGAGTTTCTAGTCACAAGTGAGAGTGTGGTGCAGTGGTAGAGGAGGTCACGCGCGAGGGAGAGGTCACGAGTTTGAATCCCGCCAACCGCGTAGCGTGCGAATTTTTCGCGAAAAATGGCTTGGGTGGTTGGGTGCCTTCCCACATTTAAATAAATTTTTTTGCTATTTGTTTTCGGTTTTTTTTGTGCTCAGGAAATCGAGTCTTTGCCGAGTGTTTGTTTGGCACTCGGCAAAGGCTTTGCTGACGCGTAGCCCACGGCAAAGGCCTCTTTGCCGGCCGAGCTTTGCCGTGTGGCCTTTGCCGTGGGCAGCCCACGGCAAAGCCTTTGCCGTGGGCAAAAGGAGCTTTGCTGTGTGCATCTGGCACACGGCAAAGCCGGCGAATCCGGTAGTGAATTATATTGCAGAAAAAAAACACCACTGAGATCATTCTCAATGATTTCGCAATATATTTGAGCCTAATATTCTGGATTAAGCAGAAAAAATGAGACAGTTTGTGTGTTCCCCGGCAGTGAACTTATTTATGAGGAGCCTCGTTCGTAGCTAATAAGGTGACACTGATCCCTTAGTCAACTAAAAATATCAGAAGCAAAAGCTTATTGTCGTCAACAAGCAGTTTCCATGGCAGAACACGACGATAGTAGCAAAGCCCGTTCGCTTTCAACAAGAAGAAATCAAATCTACTGCAGTTCACGATCAAAAGCAGACGGAAAACCTGACATTTTTTCACTTCAATCGAAAGAGGGAATAGCCGAGGGGGGCAAATCCATCTCCAACACCTCCGACTTGCGATGCCCGCCGGAACTCTTCTGCTGCTTCC
Organism: Alloteropsis semialata; assembly: GCA_004135705.1. NCBI lineage: Eukaryota > Viridiplantae > Streptophyta > Magnoliopsida > Poales > Poaceae > Alloteropsis > Alloteropsis semialata. Next base: position 94,696,436 of record CM014278.1, on the reverse strand, counting down.
TCCCGAACATGCTGCCAAGCCACCCAGCCGGGCCAGAGTCAGGGACTGGGATCTCCTCAACGGCGACCGGCGGCGCCGGTGGCACTTCCAGGAAGCCAGGCGGTGCGTGCTGGTGCTGGCCGTGATCCTGTCCTCCAGGGTACTGCAGCAGGTCCTCCGGCAAAGGCGGCTGCGTGACCGCGCGGTTGATCATGATCCCGACCCCTTCGATGAGGGCGAGGAGGGCGGCGCCGACGAACGCGGACCTGCCGGAGATCACGAGGCCCTGGCGCAGCGAGAGGAGGCCCCCGGTGGTGGCGCCGGCGAGGATGGAGTTCCAGGGGTCCTCCTTCTGGCGCGCGTAGACGAAGGCGCAGTCGAAGGTGGAGAAGAGGCCGCCCCAGACGGCGAATGTGCCCCCGACGCGCGGCGCGTTCATGCGGACGGCGGTGGCGCCGCCCGCGAGGCGGTGGCCGCTGGGGGAGTTGTAGAGGCCCTTGACGAAGTGGAAGACGGAGCCGCCCACCGCGCCCATCCCGAAGCCGCCGCCGGCGTCCTCGAGGATGCGGTCCGGGCATGGGTCACGGTTCATGTCCGTCGAGGAGGACCTCATCGCGCCTTCCTCCGCTGGGTCGGTCTGCGCTGCGACGGCGACGGAGGCGGCCGAAACCCTAGGCTGGCTTGGAAGACACGCTGGGAGGCGGAGGGGGCGAAGCACGGGGATGGCCGGGTCTGGTGTTTTTTGTAGCACAAAAATCGGAAGCAAACTCTCTCCTTTGCAAGTTTTGCAATCCTGGTCCAGGGCCCCGGCTCGCCTTCTATACGCGCCAAAGCTCGACTCGTTTCCCAAGCGTCTCTCGGCGGTTGTGCAGTAGTACTATTTCTTTTACAACACCCAACTCAACTTTGACCAATTTATATAGAAAAATAACAATAGCCACAATACCATATTTGTTTGATTGAATACATTATAGAATATATTTATATTGTGTATATGTTGGACTATACTAGCAAAGTGCTTGTGCACTGCTACGACTTATGAAATACTTCCTCCATATATATAATGAAGCATGACTAATTCGACCAGGAGACCTATATGATGGACTACTTTGTAACCCGATCGGGAGATCAATTCAATCAGGATACATATATGATGGACCAACAAAAGAAGAAACAATTCTCTCTTTAAAAATGGTAGAGATAGAGATAGATATTTTTATTTAAATATGATCAAAAATTACACAAGCGAACTAGAAAAAATCTAGTATGTGTCATGTAAAAATACGAAAGAATACAAATATGTGATTGGAGCCCGAGGGGAGTTTAAAGCCCAAATTAAACCCAGCAAGCCGTGTCACCAACGGCGGAACCAGGGGGGACAGGCTGGGGCTGTGGCAGTGTGGTCCCTCTATCTCTGTGAAAAAATTTCAATCCCACGTATAAATTGCAAAGCCTAAGACTGATTTCATCTTTTTTTTTAGATAATGGATGAAAACCATCCGGCCTCTACGCCCGATGGCGTACACAGCCCATTATTACAAAGTTTGTTCATCTGCACCGCTGCTATGCACTTCACTCTTCAGTTTTCAGATTTCATGTGCACCGCTACTTTGCACTTCACTCTTCAGTTTTCAGCTATCGTTATTCGTAGGCCATGTTGACCCAATCACCAAAATACACATACAGACTGGTGCTAGCTAATTACCTTTTTCTAGTCTCTAAAAAAAGAACCCCATGCTATGGACCAATGAAAATGGACTATTTAGCCCTTGGCAAGCATGTGATATACATATATAGGCCATTAGGCATGCATATATCAAACGATTCTCAATGCAAGTACGTTTCATTTGAGTTTCAATCTCATTAATGGCATGCCACATAGACAATAAGGTGATGTGGCATAAAATTTATGATGAAACGATATATACATAGTTGATAAGATTATGAAACTGAGATAAAACCTTCACTGAGAGCAATTCATTTTATATCCACATATTTCATCACCTCTAATTTGTCACTTAGATGCAATATTTAAGTAATATTTTAGCCTATAAAACCGTGAAGTGAAACTTTGGCATTGAGAGATTGTTTTATTCATCATTTTAAATATCTTGGCACTCTTCAAAAACCGCATCATGAAACCTTGCATTGAAAATGACCTTATTCTCAAATATCGATGTCTTTTTTGCTTTTTTCTTACATAGCTAGTGTAATGTGGAAAGCTAAACCATGTTACATTTTTTTAAGAAAAATATGGTTAACCTAAAAAGGAAGACTGCTTTACATCATTTTTCTAGAATAAAAAACATGCGATGCATTGGTAGATAGCTTTACAAACGAGTTGTATGTGAAACATTTCTTCTATATAAAATATGCCTAAATGGACTTCTATCCTATTTTAAATTTATGATTTCCGTAGATTACAAATATTAACTGCATGTATAAACATTGAAATAAATAGTTACACATATACTTTGATAAACTTTTTTCGCATGGTTAGTGTGAGGTGTAGATTGTTTGATCGAACCCCTTTTCTAAATTTCTGGTTACACCACTGAGTGTCACCAAGTTCATAGAGCCAAGGCCGTGCCTGTATATAAAAACGAAGTAGGAAAGGTACACACCAAAGCTCACTACTGCCCCGCTCCCCTCGGCACCACCGCAGAAACCTATCAAAAGCTTGAAGCACAAATTGTGGTCGTAATCAAAGTGTTGGCAAAGCCATTTTAAGGATTCAAGTTGGTGCTCAAACTCTGGAAAATCTTAGTGAGGTTAATATATGGTGTTCTAGTGCTGATTGGTCACTGGGCCTGATCATCACGAATTCACGATCGATCCAAGGCTGACAAGTCTGTGGTGCACGGCACAATACTTCACCAAGTATGGTTACATAATTATGGCCCGGCTGCGTCTAAAGTTCTATTCTTTTCTCGTATTTTACTTTTGCTTTTGCTTTTTTTTCCTCTTCCCCTTTTGTTTCATTATATTCTTTTTTTTTACACTGTTACCGTTCCAATGGCAGCTGGTTGCAGCACCGAGGATTGATTGAATTTATAAATCAGAAAGTAAGGGGAAAGGGGAAACAGGGGGGAGCTGCGGGGACGAAAGAGAAGTTGTCTTTAGTTCTGAACTTCTGATTGTTGATCTTTGTATATAAATCTCTGGTCTTTTTAGACAAAAGGCATAAAGCCCAACTTTATATAAAGCAGTATTGAGAGTTTGATGTTGGGGATACCAACTTTACAAGCACGGTTTGAAATCAAAGGAAGACCACAAAAGAGCAAACGAAAGTTCTTCCTAAGACTTGCATCTCTACGCCCCCTCTAGCAAAATACCAGGTAGATAATAGAGTTTTTTGAACATCTAGTGTTCCTCTAAAAAAGATAAGTCAAGTCTAACTAGAATTGGTAGGTCTTCTTCCTCTCTGATTACTTCTATGAACGACACAGATGTCCTGGTGATGTCTTCTGGCTGATCACCCGCACGCCACTGGTGGAGCCGCTGCTGGAGCTTTGCCACCATTGACTCCAGGTGTAGCCTTCCCTTTTTCTTGCATAGAACCTTCCAACTATGCAAAAAGGATATCATACGATATACAACATTGTTAGGAGAAGAGATTACCACATTATTAAAGACGAAATCATTCCTTGTTAGCCAGAGGCTCCAAGTAAGCCCTGTGAACAGGATAATAAACGCATCGCTATCGGCTTTGTTATCGGTAGCAGAGATTTTTTTCTTGAAAGTTTTCCACAGAAGATGGTGGATTGTCCCACTCAAAAGCATCCCTCCAAATACACCAGGCAAACTGAGCCAGATGACAGGTAAAGAAGATATGCAGTGTAGTTTCAATGTTACCATATAGCTTACACTCTAATTCCCCTGACCAGTTTTGTTTGACTAGTTGTTCAGCAGATTGTAATTTTTCATTGCAAACTTGCCAAAGGAAGAATCCGATTTTTAGGGGTAGTTTTGCCTTCCATATATTCATCATCCATTTATTTTCAAAGCCTATGAAAGTTAACTCTCTATATAGGGATTTGGTAGAAAACTATCCAGATTTTTCAAGACAGCATGATACTGTATCTTTATCTTGGCTGATGGAAATTTCTACTAGAATTGTAAGGAGGTCACTCCACTCTTCTCTTTCTCTCTCTCTCTCTCCAAAGTTTCTTCTAAAGGTAAGATTGATTTCACCATTGGCTAGCACTCTAGCAACAGACCAGTCCTTTTGGAAACAAATCTCAAAAATGCTAGCACATCTAACTTTCAAGGGACATTCACCGATCCAAACATCCCACCAGAATTGGATTCTATTGCCATTGCCAAAGATGTACTTGAGACCTCTTAGGCAAATCTCTTTAACCTCTTGTAGACCTTTCCAAAACTATGAGCCTCTTTTATCCTTCTTTAAGAAAAAAACCATTCTTCCCAAATATTTATTTATTAGCAGATTGCAGCATAGAGCGTTATCTCCTCTCTCTATTTTGTAAATCCATTTTGCAAGAAGGCACTTGTTCATGATTCTTGTATCTGTGAAACCAAGGCCACCAGCCTCTTTTGGCACAGTTAGAACATTCCATTTTGCCATATGATACTTCTTTTTCATATTGTTCCCATGCCAAAAGAAATTTGATCTAGCAGCATTTATTTTTTCATGAATTTCCCCTTGTAGCAGATAGATAAGTCTCTGGTCTTAGCAACCAACGAATAACATGCTCAAGAGTAAGGGTAACAACGCGACATATCACAGTTGACAACCAAAGTATCAACACATATACACACATTTTCAAAAAATGGAATATTGCTGTTGGGCGTTATTCCTGTCAGTTTTTGATAAATCGATAGAAACTAGGGAACTGACCTATCGGTCTGGATATAGGGAATTGTCTAGAATAACTCCGAATATGTCAAATTCGGAACCACCCTAATTAATCGAACCAGCGGAATATACTAATGTCGGCCATGAGAAAACAAGAGCTATTCGCTGACGTATTGGCGTCTGGAACGCGCCCGACGCCCACTTCAACCCATCCTCCTCCTTTACCCGGGGCTAGTGGCAGGGCCACTGCACCGCTCCACTCGTGGTCCACTCCCGCCTACTCCACCGTCCTTTCTAATATAGCCTGAGTTCTCTCTCCTGCCCCGGCCGCCGCTCGCGGTTGGCAGTGACGCGCCGCTACTCAAAACGCACCGCCCTCCCCCTCCCCCCAAGAACCCCCAACCACCGCCTCATAAATCCTGTGCAATGCCTGCACCCTGGCACCGCCCACCGGTTGGTGGCGCTGTGGCCAGCAAATCCCTCAACCTTGAACCCGAACCCTAACCTAGACAGCGATCGGTAGCCGACGACGGAGGAGCAAAGCGCAGCGAGCGAGGCAAGAGGAGGGAGATTAGATGGGCCCTGTCCGTCAGCGGAAGAGAAGAGACGGGGGGAAGGGGGGCAGCAGGTGGTAATCACTGTCTGGACTGCGGGGCAGCGGGTGGTAATCACTGTCTGGACTGCGTATAACATTTGCGGGACAAAACCTACAAGAAATGTTTCTTGACGATATACCATTAAGATCACATTCTTACAATTTTTCGCCTTTTCCGTCGGTTTTTGGCTCAGGAACAACACGCTATCAACACAGGTGCACGACACAAATCTGAGCCCTGAATCTTGCCCTACCAAAACTAGGGCATGCTAAAATTTGGCATGCCAAATCCTGGGCATATTTTTTGGGATAGCACTTGGTCGATGTGCTAGAGACTTTAGCACGGCAGCTTCTTGGATTTGAACCAAGCGGGTGCCAAAATTATTAGGTTTGCCGTGATTTTGGTTTGGCTAGTTTTGGCCTCCAACCAATTGGGCTCATAATTTTTTTTACGACATAAGATCTATGAATAAATGTGCAATTTTTTCTTTTGTAAAGAAACACATTTGTCATCTCCTTGGCAACATATTTCTTTTACGAGAGTGCTTGGAGAGTTTTTTTCTTTCTTTTTTCGAATGTTTTTTTTTCTAATACAGCCTGTTCACTTGGCTTATCAGCCACCAGCCAGCAGTACTTCAGTCTCACAACAAATCAGCACCAGCCACCAGCCAGCCAGCAGTACTTCAGTCTCATAACAAATCAGCACCAGCCACCAGCCAACCGAACAGGCTGACAAGTTCAGCCAACAGCAGGCTAGGTTTTTCAACCTTTTCCCCCACCTAGGTATCTAGCCCTCTGAAAGCCGCCGCCGAAAGGGTTTCTCTTTCCCTCACCATCTCGAACGCTCGCCGTCGTCGGCCCAGTCCCAAGCAACCATCGACGCCGATGGCAGTTCCCGGCCGCCACAACGCGCTTAGGGACGACGAAGACGACATGGCCGAGCACGCCGAGGTCTTCGGCGGGGCCTCCGACGACGAGGAAGTGCCTCCCCACCTCCGCGCCCTCGCCAACGCCGCCCAGACCGGCGACGTCGCCGCCCTCCTGGTTGCCCTCGGTACTGGCTTGATCCGCCCCACTCGTTTATGATCCTCGTTTGCTTGAACCCGTCTAGGGTTCTGTGGAATCACCTGATTAGATAAAGAGCAAGCATATTGCATAGGTTGGTTAATTTTTACATGGTCGCATAGATTAGCTATTTCTAATTGCTGCGATGCACTTCCAGATTCGTACTACTTCCTTGAAATTGCATTGAATTTCACTTGCCAAGTTGCTACTTCGCGTGGTATTGCTGCAAATTTGGTGCTATTTGAACAACCACCTTAGTGCTGTATGAGCTTATAGC
>CM014278.1:94658257-94680361 GCA_004135705.1 Alloteropsis semialata | reverse complement strand
TAGAGTGATCAGGCGAGGTTATGCGATAGGCCAAAGCTAGACATACCGCCTCCGAAAGACGGCAAGTCATGGAGAAAGCCTAAGGCCGATTTCATCCTGTCGAGGCCTAAAAGGAGGGAAGTTCTAGAATGGTTTCAAACGTTAATGTTTCCCGATGGCTATGCAGCGAATCTAAAGAGGGGAGTGAACTTATCTACTATGCGAATCAACGGGCTCAAGAGTCATGACTATCACATATGGCTAGAGCGACTTCTTCCGGTGATGGTTCAAGGATATGTCCCTGATCATGTCTGGCAAGTGCTGGCTGAGTTGAGCTTCTTCTTCCGCCAGCTGTGTGCTAAGGAAATATCTCGGTCCGTGATTGAAGAAATGGAAAGAATGGCACCTGTGTTGCTCTGTAAGTTGGAGAAGATCTTTCCACCCGGTTTTTTCAATCCAATGCAGCATTTGATTCTGCACCTCCCGTATGAGGCACGAATGGGGGGCCTGTGCAGTCCCGTTGGTGCTATGCAATTGAGAGATGTCAGAAGGTTCTTCGAACCAAATGCAAAAATAAATGCAAAATTGAAGCTTCCATTGCTGAGGCATACATTCTGGAGGAGGTTTCAAACTACACAACAAAATACTATCTTGACAACCTTCCAAACGTGCATAATCCACCCCCTCGTTACAATGCTCGTGAAGATGAATCGAACCTCAGCCTTTTCAGAGGGCAACTCGGAAGTGCAAGTGAAGGGTCATACAAAACCTTGAGCATGAAGAGTGGCGCACTATCATGCTTTATGTGTTGACCAACCTTGATGAGGTGGAGCCGTACTTGCGGTACGTACTCTTCAACTACCTCAGTCTTTTAACTCACAATTCTACATCCAACACCTTGTGTTTGTTGTTGATATAGGGAATTTCATCGTCTATTCTGGCGTCGTTCAAGGCAACCTACCCCGCAGGAAAGCGAGACCCTTCTTAGAGATGGCGCGGGTGGACAAAAACCCGATTTCATTTCGTGGTTCAAACATAAGGTACCAACCCAATTAACTCGTGGGTTTTTCATCGTAGCGAATAATATAACGAACTAGCATCCATGAACTTGCAGGGGCAAACTGATGCGTCTATGAGTGCCGAGTTGAGACAGGTTGCCGATGGTTGTGGCTATAGGGTGAGAACATTTAATGCTTATGACGTGAATGGATATCGCTTTCACACAACACGCCACGAGAAGAATCGGCCGAACCGAAGAACCACAAATTCAGGAGTTTTTACGCCGGGCATTGATGGGGTCGAGTACTATGGAAAAATTGAAGAAATATACGAACTCATTTTTCATGGATCCAAACCTCTGAATCCAGTCATATTCAAATGCCATTGGTTTGATCCCAAAGTAGTGAGACGAACTCCAAATCTTGGGCTAGTCGAAATTCGACAATCAACCGTCTTGCCAGGAGATGACGTATATATTGTGGCTCAACAGGCAACACAAGTTTACTATCTCTCGTACCCATGTAAAACCGACCCACGCCTTCGGGGGTGGGATGTTGTGTACAAGGTATCGCCACACGGTAAAATACCTGTTCCAAACAATGAAGATTACAACATTGACCCAAATACATATGTCGGGGAGTTTTTCCAAGAAGATGGGCTAGAAGGGAATTTTGAGATAGACTTAACCGAAGCGATCCAAATGGAAGTAGACAATGAAGAGAACGCTGGAGATGAGGTATGTGGTGTGAAGGACTTAGAGTTACTAGAGCGATTACAGTTAGGCGATGACAGTGATGAGAACATTCCTCCGTTGGAGAATGAGTATGAAAATTTTGACAACCGTGATAGTGATGATGAGACTTATGATCCAGTGAATCCCAACCACGATGATTATTTCTAATACATGTATGTTCCGCATTTATTATTTGCAATACCATGTTATTTCCAATTTATGATTTGTTCAATTGCATTTATTTCTAAGTACATTTTGTTTATCTGTACTGATTGATTTTCTCTTTGTAATTGCAGATGGTGGGCGGTGTCACCAAGTCGTTAGCGGGGATTTTGAGACGGCTTCCCGGTGCAGGTGGAGGGTCCTCTGCCGGTGAGGGGTCCAGCAGGGGGACGGGTGGAGGTAGGGGTCGGGGGAAGGGTGGAGGCAAGGGTCGGGGGAGACAGGGTGGAGGCAGGGGGCGAGGGAGGCAGGCTCCAGCACCGTCTCCTGAGGCAGACTCGGAGTCTGAGTCTGAGTCTGAGGACGAGGTTTTACCTACACCGGAGGCGGCCTCTCCCGACCACGTCGTGGCACAGGATGGCCCGGACCAGGAGTGGCAGCAGGGGGAGGATTCTGCGGAGGAGGAGGAGGAGGAGGAGGAGGAGGAGGCTGCGGGCGGAGGAGGAGGTCGCAGCCATTTGGTTAAGAGGTCCCTCGCAGCTTCCCCAGCGACCCATACCGTTTGAGAGGCGGCCGATGATTCGGCCCATCGCTCCTAGGTAATATGGTTTATATTTGATCGTAACATTTTCATTTCATATTGTTATAACTTGATTGCAAACTTAAAATTTCTCTTAATCACTTATGCAGGAGTTGGATTATGGTCGCTCCTGGGGTTCACGATCGCCATGTCAACGGGATCCTGGGTGGTTTGTGCAGGTTGCACTTCCCAGGCTTCGTTGACAGAGGCGGAAGACAAGAGCCAGCCTACACGTTTGACCACTACATGGCCTTCCCCGACTCGATGGATCGGGACAACAGGATATTCCAGAACAAGGCGGCTCGTGTCACGGGCGAGCTGTGGGTAAGTTTTCCTCGCACTACACTGCTTAATTCGTTGCACATTCATTGGATATTTTCTTAAAATATTGAATGTCTACATCGCATCTGTATGCAGGATTTCTACAGATGCGAACCGGGCTACGAGCAAGCGGCAAATGAGACGGCTCACAGAGCATGTTTCAAGCTTGTCAAGGACATGCGCTACGAGGCACGCGTCCAGTCCGTCATCGTGTACTACGCTCAATTTCTCCAACAGAAGTGCTCTAAAGCTGAAGCTCGAAACATTAGGCTCACCCGGGAACAATACTTGCAGGTACATATAGAAATTCAATACAAAACATTTAATTTGTTATTCTCATGTCCTAACCTTGATGATGTGTAGGCTCCTGTATGGTGGTGTGCACAACATCGGCAGTGCTGGGAGATCATTGTCGACAAGTGGTTGTCGGAGGAGTGGGTCCAACAGCACGAAGCTTGCCGGGAGCGGCGTTTGCTGATGCCGGGTATACCACACCATCAGGGCAACCTTAGCCTGCCTCTGTACGCGAATAGATGGGTAAGAGATTCCATATCTTCATTAATATACTCAGTTGTCCATAATTTCTAATTACGTCGATCATTTTTTTGCAGTCGGGGGCCCATGGTGGTGAGTCTTGCTCGACGTTCAAGGCGTATGCTTTGTCCCACAAGGGCAAGGCGACGTCCGACGTCAACTACAACCCGGACGACCCGCCCTCGGCGTACAGCAATGCAAGCATCCACAGCCGCCTCAGTGACTACACATCGATGGCAAGAGAGATCCGCGGGCCAGAGTTCGATGTTGTCAACGAGAACCTCGATGGAGAAGTTGTCATGACGATGGGAGGAGGAAAGAAGCATGGACGCTTCTATATGGGTGACGGTTGCATCGACACGGCCAGTACTCCTACGCTTAACCAGATTAAAGCTAGGAGTACGGACTCCAGCCCCGCCATACGACCAAGGCCGACCGTAGCCCAGCACCAGATACAGGAGCTCCAGGTTGTTTCTGTTCTATTGATCGTTCATTGATATTTAAATACGTTTGATTTTCATTCTAACATTTGGATATTATATTGTAGACCCAGATGCAGCAGATGTTAGAAGAGAGGTTGGCGGCCCAGCGGCAGCAGTTAGAGGCCGATTTCCAGATGCGGTGGATGGCCGAGCAGCAGAAGATGCAGCAGATGTACATGTGGATGCAGAGCATGGCCGCAAAGCAAGGTGTGCCGGGGCCAAACATCCAATTCTCTCCAACGCCGGCATATCCTGGATCACATACACCTGTGAGTCACTTCGGACAACCTTCAAGTTCAATTTCTTACAGAACCTAGAAAATTTAGATAATTAGAGAACTTAGAAGAATTTAGAGAATTAGAAAACCTAGAAGATTTAGAGACTTGTGAGAATTCATATAGCAAAGTACATTTAGAGAATTCAGAAAACATTCATAAATTAGATAACTTAGAGAATTTAGTCCATTTATAAAACTTATATGTTCATCTCATGACTTCTGATGTATAACTTGTCTAACAAATGCATAATCTTGTCCTATGTGCAGAACCAGTCGGCGGGATCCAATGTGCCAAATGAGGACCAAGATTTGTCAAATCCATCGCAGCCGTGGTCACAGTGGCCTCCTTCTTAGAGTTTATTATGTTCATGTCAACTTAGGTGATGGATGTGATACTTATTTCTAGATTGTGATGGATATTGTGATGGATGTGTGTTTGTGATGGATATTGTGATGGATTTGTTTTTCTGATGGATATTGTGAGATATATTTGTGTTTGTGATGGATATTGTGATATATTCCTGTGCAATGTGATATTTGTGAGTTGGGGTACTTTTAACGAGAGAAAACAGAAAAAAACTAGCAGTTCTGGTCACTTTGCCGAGTGCTTTTACCATAGCACTCGGCAAAGTGACCATACTGGGAGTTGCTGGGAAGGCCCTTTGCCGAGTGCATTTACCATAGCACTCGGCAAAGGGCACATGTATTTGCCGAGTGTCAGGCCGGGACACTCGGCAAAGGGGACATCTGTTTGCCGAGTGTCAGGGTGGGACACTCGGCAAAGGGTATTTGCCGAGTGTCAACCGTCGGACACTCGGCAAAGGGCACCCTGACGCCGTCTCTGGCCTTACGGCCGTTAGTCACATTTGCCGAGTGGGGCCATGTCTTTGCCGTGTGCCAGGAGACACTCGGCAAAAGGTTTGCCGAGTGCCCGATATTTGGCACTCGGCAAACAGACCTTTGCCGTCACCTCTTTGCCGAGTGCTCGTTTGCCGTGGGCTACACTCGGCAAACTCCTTTGCCGAGTGTATAAGTCCCTTTGCCGAGTGTCAGTGTACTTGACACTCGGCAAAGGGGGGGGTTTCCCGTAGTGAATTCACTTTAATTTGGCATGGACATATGCTGCAGCCGGACACAGTGGAGCGTTGGGGTTGGCCTAACCATTCATGGCTAGAACTAGCGGTAATAAGTAAATTACTCCCCCCGTCCATTTTTATAAGGCGCCATATGACATGACACGGTCTCCTAAATTATATTTTGACCATTAATTTATTTTATTTTATATTATTTATGATTATAAATTTATAATTATTGGAGAGTAAATTTTATTACAAATCTAACCATATCACGTTTACATCATAAAAATAAAAAATTATTGATTAAATTGTTGGTCAAAGATAATAAGGTTTGAATCTTGATATGCGCGTACACCTTATAAACATGGACGGAGGGAGTATCACATTTATCTATTCTTGATAAAAGGACAAATCATGATATGGTTAATTGTTCCATTTTTCAAGGACCAGATATGATGAGCTATATCATAACCGGTTCTTACCCCTTTGGTCATTTTCTACTGATTCCATTTATATAACTACTAATCGTGATATTTTATTCGTGATTGATGACTGTGATCTATAGTTCACAAACCGACTGTACCGTTCTATATGGTTGTGCTTGAACAATAAAACAAAATATGCACGAGCCTCTGCAACATGCATGTATTGAGATGCGAAACTTTCAGTCGGTAAAACTGGACTATATATTCACCAAGGATTTGGAGTTTCAAGCCTCAAATCGCAATTTTTAACCGAAATTCTTGAGACCAACTTCAGCTTCGAATATTGTCAACTTTCAAAGAGAAATTTAAAGCTTTCACCAATAAACCGCTGGAAAAGATGGCGTGCAGATGCACGGGAGGGGATAGATCATATACATATTAACAGGAACATATATATAGTATATATATCAGATTATAAATACGTTGACGGCCGCGTGATATAGCGTATTGATCATTTAAATATACTGTAATTATACTGTCGTCGTTGGCCGTAGTCATCATGCATGCGTCACTCAAGCATTAGCCGTTTATTTGATTGGAAACTTCCGTTCACGTTCCCCTGTGCAAAATGATTCGCTGATTTGTCTTGAGTTTGAGCGTGGCTGCTGACGCGCTGTTCAACGTACCAACGAGACGCGGTGCGTGCAGCGCTGTCGCTAAAGTCAGCATCGAACTCGAGATCGATCCCCAGCCTGTTCGGTTAGCTGGTGGCTGGTGCTGATTTGTTGTGAGAGAAAAGTACTGCTGGCTGGCTGGTGGCTGGTGACTGGTGCTGATTTGTTGTGAGACTGAAGTACTGCTGGCTGGTGGCTGATAAGCCAAACGAACAGGCTGTTTCTGCAGGATTCCTCTTACTCTGTATTTTAGGTCAGGAGTCAGGGCATAGATGACGCTAACTACGCGTACCACACCACAAGGTTGGTTGACCTACCGACATGGGAGATTATCTCTTATATATCCTACTAAAATATCATTCAATACGTAGGATTTTCTGATACCGCATAAGTGTCACTACGTCACAAACATCACTTCAAAAACTATATATAAACAGAACGCTAGCTAGTCACAATCATCTATGATAGAAAAGTAACTCATGACAAGAGCTTTTAGTCTATCCATTGGGTGAACAATCAATTTTTGCTCACCCGATCGACCCAACAGACACCGGTGTTATAGTTTTATAGTTACCAAAATTCGAGATATAATCTTTGTGTAGATAACAGTATTAGAACCAAAAGCGATTATGTAGGACAATCTTCTGCAAAATCTCACCAGGAATTTCAGCCGATGCTGCATGCATGTCGGTCATCAGATTTCTATCCTCAAATTTGCTACACTGAAATTGGCTACAGTAGAGGACATAAGTTGAGCCTGACCAAACTGCTGCTAATAAAAACTCAATCGTCGGCATATATGAGATAGCAGAGTTTTGCACTAGTTTAGTTTAGGCGTATGAGCGAATCACTACAAGATAGGGGAATTTCATTGACGGTTCAAAACCGTCAGCAAAAAAGAGAAAACTAAAAAGAAAATAGGGAGTAATTTCCCTGACAAACTAAGGGCTAACACACAGGTTAATGTATAATTCCCATGTCTTCCATATTGGTTTATTAGACAAAATAAACCGTCAGATTGATACACTATTTTTTTCTAATGCTTGGGCCATTTCCAAAAAAATTCATTCACCCACAAGGATATTTTTGTTTTCCAGCGGTGCATGCTACTCAATAATTCCCGGTCAAATAGGTGGTTATGGGCCTATATGTATGTTGTGTCATATGGTCTTGTGTCATTTTGGTTTTCCAGCGGTGTTTCTTTTCGTCTAGTAGCTGGTTTTATGTGTTATTCGGGATCTACTTTTGTTTTTTTTTTTGCGCGGAATTCTGGATCTATTGTGGATGAAGGTAAAGTTCCTGTTTGCAAAGGAATCCATTCCTTTGGAATAATTCTCAAGATTGCTAGCGGAGTTAGAGAGGGTAAACGGAGCGAGAGAGACCGTTGATGAATTATGAACTAGCTGGGCACTTCCACGTCCACCACACCATGGACGGATTTGAGGCAAGAAGACACTGCGTGGCACCATGTGAGTCCTTGAGAGAGAGAGAGAGAGAGAGAGAGAGAGAGAGACGACTAGGCGGCAGAGGTCAAACTTGAGCGGACGAGGCAAACAGGATCCTAGCTCAGCTTTTTTGACCTCATTGTAAGATCTGAACCATAACCCTTTTTTCAGCTGGCATCATGGCATGTGATGATTTTTTAGGCAAATCACGAGAGCTTCATTGAATCACGACAGAATTACAATCTTTAGTTACAACCCCTAAAAGCTAGTCCGGGACATAACCAAAACTAGACCATATGGTCTCACTAATGGTCAGCATCTTCACGAAGTAATGGGCTGCCAAATTTGCTTCCCGGTGTACAAATCAAATGCGAAAAGATAAAAGGGATCTGCCCAGCTCTTGGGTTCCTTGCCAAAGATCACTGATCGTTGATCTATCATCCTCCATCGACTTCAAGGAGTTAACTAGAGATTGATTGTCCAACTCCAGGATGACCTTGTTGTAGCCCAATGCCACAGCCAACAACAAGCCATTTCTTGCAGCCAAAGCCTCCGTTGTCAAAACATCAGCTAAGTTCTCATACTTCTGGCCTTCAGCTGCTAGTGTTTCTCCTCGTTCGTTCCTCAAGATTGCACCAATAGCACCTTTCCCAGATCCAGCATCTATCAAAGGCCCCATCCATATTGACTTTAATCCGACCAGTATCAGGTGTCACCCAACATAATTCCGTGATCTTCGGGCGGGACCCGATTATCGCACCCCGTACACCTTGCGGGCTAAGTCATCATCAGTCTTTTCCATCAAGTTCGGAGATCCTCGTGGGCCGGCACTGGGTCGGCCCACACCGCTGTCAGATGTGGGCCTAGGCCGACTGTCACCCCTGTCGGTGATGGTCCCAGGGGTACCCATATCCCACATCATGTGGCTTCCATACCTCCACCACTCGCACCTTCCTCAGTTCCTTCTTGTCCTCGAGGCATACCAGGTCTTTCAGCATCTTGGCTATATGTCTTACAACCGCACCCGGGTCACGGCGAAGTGATCCTTGCGCTCATGCGTTTCTTCCTGTCCACAACGACCAAACTCCACAGACCAACACATTAGCTTCAGCTGCCGAACACATGTGGCCCGAGAAGATATCATTAGCCCAGGACAGAGGATGTAGCTGCCGAACACATGTGCCCCGAGATGATATCATTAGCCCAGGACAGAGGATGTAGTGCCGGCACTTTAACACCCATGACTTCATGGACCACTTCCTAGAACCTTTTCGCATTAGAACATTCCATTGCCACATGGAAGATGCTCTCCGACGGATCACCACAAGCTTCATAGAAGCTTTCCTTAGCCACATGTATTCTCTTTAATTCTGCTTTCAATGGCATGAAATTATTGATCACCCTCCGCCAGAAGATCCTAATCTTAGGTAGAATCTTCATCTTCCACAACACTTTCCACCAGTGCACCTCATTTGACGGCTATGCCGAGCCATCTCTAGTAACCTCACGATCAGCCTGTTGTTTGAGCACTCTGTAAGCCGACCGTACTGAGTAATATCCATTCCTTTCAAAGGGCCATGCAAAAATATCGTCATCACGATTCCATAGCATGTGATGATTTAGGATGTTTGAACTATCTCCCAGCGGCAGCAACACTGGAAATGTGTTCAGCAACGCGACAGGTTTTTGTCGTTTCGAGTTTTACGTATTGATTTAGTGTATAGTAGTCAAATACTTTTTTGACAGATCCAGACTAAGCTCAGTTGTGCATTTTTTTCTCATGGTAAAACTGAGTGATTTGTTTGTACTTTCCAGTCACATTTTGTTTGTTGTATCTGGAGCAAGTTTTGACTGCAAAACACAGTGCTATTTTTCACCCATTTTGTTTCTGGTATCCAAATAAACGAAATGCATGACGTGTGTTGAAGCTTTATTGCAACAAAAAAAAGTGGTAAAAAACTGGAATAAAATTACTCGGTTATTGAGAAACTACTAGATACAACTAGGGGTGGATAACGAGCCGGCTCGGCTCGGCTCGGCTCGGCTCGTTATCTAAACGAGCCAAAAATGCAGCTCGGCTCGGCTCGTTAGGAGCTCGAGCGAGCCAGCTCGCGAGCCAGAGGCCAGAGGAGGGCGCAAAACCGCGGAGAGGGCAGCAGACTATGCGGCGGCGAAAATTCTTGTGCACAAGTAGCAGAAACAACCGGCTTCACCAAAATTCTGAGTCCAAGAAAGTATTAAAGGAAAAAGGAGGGATATTTGTGAGCTCCCCCGTTCCAGGTAGTACCTTAATCTTGCACTAAATCACAGAAAATTAAAGAAACACTGTGCATTCCGATCAATAAAAAAACAAAGAGAACATGAAACACAAAGAATCAAATTACAGGCAACTGAGTAGCTCGGTGCAGCACCAAGATTGGGACGAACTCCACGAGCGCGGCTGTAGCGTCCTCAAAGATCGATTCCTGCTGCCGGTCTATGGAAGCGAAGGATAGGGAACGGGAGAGAGCAGCGGGAGAGGCTCGATGTGGAGGGATTGGTTCAGAGTGAGGGGAGACCAGGGCAGCCCCTGAGCACGGCGGCGCGTGCGTCTTGCTGCTGTGGCGGCGCGAGGGGCAGCCGGAGGACTGGGAGTGGGAGTGCGAGAGGCTGGCCGGATGGAGTAGGTTAGGGTTCAGTTGGATTGGGCATTGAGCCTACTGGGCCGCATTTTGTGACTTAGGGGCTGATTGGTTGGCTGTGTGACCCCCCGGCCAGGCTTTGTGGATACACAACATCCGTATGTTTGGTTACCTGGATACCATACGCAGCCTGTCCCAGCAGATGCAAAAGTGGCTTTGGAGCCAGGCTCTACAGAAACGAGATTTTCCTTCGTATCTCGTCGGCTTGGCTCACTTGATGCGTGCGCGCATGCAAAAAGCATACAAGCCGTTGTGTCAGTGACTGATGCATCCAAAGATGTCATCAAACCAAACAGCATCCGTGCTGCACCTGGCTCAATACGGCCACCAAACCAAACATGAGCAAATGCATGCGCCGGACCAGGCTGCGGCTGGCCTGGCTCCAACGATTCAGCCAGGCTGCGGACGTCTGACCAACCAATCGCGCCCTTAAATTCTACGTGCTCTCTGCTGGCCTGCTGGCTGCTGGTGTGTGCAGCTCATGCTCGTTAAGCTCGCGAGCAGCTCGCGAGCCGGCTCGAACTCGCTCGTTATATTAACGAGCTGAGATGGTTGTTCGAGCTGGCTCGTTAACAAATTGAGCCGAGCCGAGTTCGTCACGAGTCGAGCGAGCTAACGAGTCACGAGCTTTTCGTCCAGCCCTAGATACAACCTTCACCATATTAACCCAATAACACTTTTATTTGGCTACGTGCGGGGCCGCGGACTGCGGAGGCCACTCTTTTTTTTCCTAGAAAAATTAATTCAACAACACCCCCAATTAATATAAACGCGAAAGTAAGGGTGCATTTGGTTGGAGAACGAGATAAAACGGAATAGTTCCATTCTAGTTTAAAGAGATGGGATGGTTTCATCCGCTTGATTGTGTTAGATTAATTGAGCTATTAGCCTATTAGCTAATTAATCAAATAAATCACAAGTCCCATTAGTGGTTAATGGCTAGTAAATAGTGACTAGTAACTTACCTATTGATGGATAAGAGTTACTAGTAACATGCCATTTGATGACCCTATTCACTACATTAACTTGGGACACTCAAGGGTCTCCTAGTGCCTATAAGAGAGGTGCTATCTCTCATTCTAAAAGAGAGACACACCACTAGAGCCCCTCTCCATTGCTGTGCTGTACTTTAGCTTCTCCGTTCCGGTGATCTGTGTGCACGGACTTCATCGGAAGAGCAGGCCTCCGAAGCTGTGCCCTCACTAGAGACTTTGCACCCTAGGAGTAGAAGGGCGATCAAGTTTTTGGGGAGCGCATCACGCGACTGCTCGCTGCGTACGTTGAATACATTTACTTCCTGGTGGCACATCTGCACGACGAACCTCTGCACTGCATCAAGCCCCGATTGACTACATCGAATAGATTCGACTAACGATGTCGGGTAACGGCACATCTGGTTCCTCCGGAACTAGCCCCGCCTCTGGGTACTCTCTCATGAACTTCTATGTTCAATATCTATGTGCAATAGTATCATCTGTTTGTATTTTGATCAGTAGTACAAACTTTTTTGATTATGCTCTTGCTCCTACTATATTTTATGTCATGATTTATGTTTTAATTCGGATTAAAATTAACCATAAAATGCCTCTAATTCCAATAATCCAAAAACTTGTTAGGGCTTTTTCGGTAGTTGGCTTTCTGCACAATTGAAACCACATGTTTTTGATGGAACGAATTACAAGAGATGGGTTGGCAGACTTGAATTGTGGCTCATGTCTATGAGTGTGTGGTTCATTACCCGTGAGCGTTCTGTTGGACCGCACACTGTCGATGAGGACAGGGCGTACATGGCTGCTGACAATTTGTTCAGAGGGGCTGTGATCAGTGTTCTTGGAGAGAACTTGGTTGATTCATACATGCAGTATACCTCTGGCAAGATGTTGTGGGATGCACTCCAGGCAAACTTTGGGGTATCAGATGCGGGCAGTGAGCTGTATATCATAGAACAGTTCTATGACTACAAAATGGTCGATGACCGTTCTGTCGTTGAACAGGCCCATGAGTTACAGGCGCTTGCAAAGGATCTCATGAATGTCAGGTGTGAACTGCTGGATATGTTTGTGGCCGGCGGTATCATTGCCAAACTACCTCCTTCATGGAGGAATTTTGCTACTACTTTGAAACACAAGAGGCAGGAGTTCACTGTAGCCGGTCTTATCGGCACTCTTGATGTTGAGGAGAAGGTGAGAGCAAAGGACACACGTGCGTGTGGCAATGAGGGAGGTTCTAGCGCCCATGTGGTGCAGAAAAAGAACTTTCAGTTCCATAAAAACAAGGGCAAAGGAAAGCCTGATCAGAAGCACAAGGCTGCTCAGACTACCAACTTCAAGAAGAAGAAGAATAACAAGGGGAATTGTTTTGTCTGCGGTGGTTCTGACCATTGGGCCAAGGACTGCAAGGACCACAAGGACAGGCAACAGCAGCACAGGCAGAAGAAGTCTGCTAATATTGTTATTGGCGATACTGAGATGGTAACATCAGGGTATGGTAAACATGCTACTGTTCTTTCAGTTTATCATTTACCAGATTGGTGGATTGACACTGGCACTAATATACATGTGTGTGCTGATTACTCTTTGTTTTCCTCTTACCAGGTCACAAGGACTGGATTTGTGTTGATGGGGAACGGCTTGAATGCTTCTGTTCATGGTGTTGGTACGGTCGATCTGAAGTTTACTTCGGGAAAGACCGTGCAGCTGAAGAACGTGCAGCATGTTCCCTCAATAAATAAAAATCTTATTAGCTGATCTGTTCTTTGTAAGGATGGTTTTAAGTTGGTTTTTGAGTTGAACAAATGTGTTGTTTCAAAATTTGGTTCCTTTGTTGGTAAAGGATATAAATGTGATGGTTTATTCCGTTTATCATTATAAGAATCTTGTAATAAAGTTGTGAATCATGTGTGTAATGATGATGGATCCAATACTTGGCATTCACGGCTTTGTCATGTTAATTTCGGTTGCATGTTGCGGCTAGCCAAGATGAGTTTAATTCCGAATTTCACTTTGGTCAAAAATTCTAAGTGCCAAGTGTGTGTACAATCTAAACAACCCCGCAAGCCTCACAAGGCTGCTGAGGCGAGGAACTTGGCATCTTTAGAATTAGTTCATTCTGATTTGTGCGAGATGAGTGGTGTGTTGACAAAAGGAGGAAAAAGATACTTCATGACGTTGATAGATGATTCTACTAGATACTGCTATGTGTACTTGCTTAAAACTAAAGATGAGGCATTCCAATTTTTCAAGATCTATAAAGCTGAAGTTGAAAACCAACTTGAGAGGAAGGTTAAACATGTTAGATTGGATCGAGGTGGAGAGTATTTTTCTAATGAGTTCAATTTGTTTTGTGAGGAGCATGGCATTATTCATGAGAGAACACCACCATATTCGCCCGAGTCAAATGGAGTGGCTGAAAGGAAGAACAGAATTCTAACAGAGATGGTTAACGCCATGTTAGAGACGGCGGGTCTTTCCTGGGAATGGTGGGGTGAAGCCATGTTGACTGCATGTCATACTCTTAACAGAGTTCCTATGAAAAACAAAGAGAAGACACCATGCGAGGAATGGGAAAATAAAAGAATAACGCTCTCAAATTTGCGTACTTGGGGCTGTTTGGCAAAAGTTAACGGGCCAATAGCTAAGAAACGCAAGCTTGGACCAAAAATAGTTGATTGTGTCTTCCTAGGCTATGTTTTTGATAGCGTTGGTTATAGATTCTTGATAATTAAATCTGGAGTTTCTGACATGCATATTGGTACAATCATAGAATCCAGAGATGCCACATTCTTTGAGAACATTTTTCCTATGAAAGAAACATCTAGCAGTTCTAGTCTTGAATTTGTGAAAACCCCTGAACATAATGATGTAACAGAACACACTGAACAACCACATGAGGAGAATCATGAGAAGGATGATAATGAAGAAACTCGAAAGAGTAAAAGACAAAGGACTGCAAAGTCTTTTGGTGATGACTTCGTTGTGTACCTTGTAGATGATACTCCAAAAACCATTGCTGAGACTTATGGATCTCCTGATGCTGACTATTGGAAGAAAACAATCAAGAGTGAGATGGATTCCATAATGTCTAATAGAACTTGGGAAGTTGTTGATCGTCATATGGGTGCAAACTTGTAGGATGCAAGTGGGTATTCAAGAAGAAGCTTAGACCTGATGGTACTATTGAAATATACAAGGCTAGACTTGTGGCCAAGGGTTGTACCTAAAAAGAAGGCGAAGATTTCTTTGACACTTATTCACCAGTTGCCCGACTGACCACGATTTGAGTACTACTATCATTGGCTGCCTCACACGGTCTTCTCGTTCATCAGATGGATGTTAAGACGACTTTCCTGAATGGAGAGTTGGATGAGGAAATCTACATGGAACAGCCAGATGGATATGTAGTAGAAGCTCAGGAAGGAAAAGTGTGCAAGTTTTTAAAATCTTTGTACGGCCTGAAACAAGCTCCTAAGCAGTGGCATGAGAAGTTTGACAAGACTCTCACGTCTTTCGGCTTTATTGTAAATGAAGCCGATAAGTGTGTGTACTACCACTTTGGTGGGGGTAAAGGAGTGATCATGTGTTTGTATATCGATGACATATTGATCTTTGGTACTAATCTCAATGTGATTGAGGAGGTTAAGAGTTTTTTTATCCCAAAACTTTGAGATGAAAGACATGGGAGTGGCTGATGTGATTTTGAACATTAAGCTACTGAGAGAAGGAAATGGTGGGGTTACACTTCTGCAATTCCACTATATGGAGAAGATCTTGAATCGCTTTGGTTATAGTGATTGCAAGTCTGCTCCCACGCCTTATGATTCCAGTGTGATATTGCGAAAAAAATCGAAGGATTGCAAGGGATCAATTGAGATATTCTCAAATCATTGGCTCGCTAATGTATCTAGCTAGCGCTACAAGGCCTGACATCTCTTTTGCTGTGAGCAAACTGAGCAGATTTGTTACAAATCTGGGAGATGATCATTGGAAAGCTCTTAAGAGAGTAATGTGCTATTTAGGAGGCGCCACTAGCTATGGAATTCACTATGCTAGGTATCCAAAGGTACTAGAGGGCTACAGTGACTCAAACTGGATCTCTGATGCTGATGAGATAAAAGCCACTAGTGGATATGTGTTTACACTTGGAGGTGGCGCTGTTTCCTGAAAGTCTTGCAAGCAGACCATCTTAACGAGGTCAACAATGGAAGCAGAACTAACAGCATTAGACACCGCTACAGCTGAGGCCGAGTGCCTTCGTGATCTCCTAATGGATCTTTCGACTGTTGAGAAACCAATACCGGCTATCCTAATGAATTGTGACAATCAAACGGTGATTGCCAACGTGAACAGTTCTAAGGACAACATGAAGTCATCAAGGCATGTTAAAAGGCGGCTGAAGTCTGTCAGAAAAATGAGAAACCCCGGAGTAATAGCATTGGACTATATCCATACGGCTAAAAATCTGGCAGATCAATTCACAAAAGGTCTTTCACGAAATGTGATTGACGAGGCATCGAGGGAGATGGGGTTGAGACCCACATGAGAGTTATGTCATAGTGGTAATCTGTTCTATTTGATCGGAGATCCCGTGAAGTAGAATGGTGAAACAAACTAATGGCTAACTGTGAAGGAGAGTACTCTTGTACAAACCCACTCCATTTGAGATGCATTCTCTCCTTTTCTGCATGGCAGGTTGGTTGATACCTTAATGTGATCCGAGTGGCTTATAGATTTTAAGCAAAGATGTTGTCCTGCAGAAACATCTTTTGAGGAACACACCTATATGAGTTTGATCACTAGTCATGATCTATGTGATTGGGTAATCACTAAAGACTCATGAAAAGGCCAGGAATACGACTTATATGCTCCAACCAGAGGGGATGCAATTTGCAGCCTAGTATCGGTAAAGGGTGTAAGTGAAATTTGCTTGCACAAAACTATCAATTCAAGGCATAGTCCATTGTTCAGTTGCGGGCAAGTGTAGCTTATGCTCTAGTTGGATGTTCAACCTTAATCAGGTCTCCATCGAAACACCGGTATATCCAACAGCAGTGGAACAAGTCCCAAATGTGCCTTGGAATTTGGTGGGGATTGTTAGATTAATTGAGCTATTAGCCTATTAGCTAATTAATCAAATAAATCACAAGGCCCATTAGTGGTTAATGGCTAGTAAATAGTGACTAGTAACTTACCTATTGATGGATGAGAGTTACTAGTAACATACCATTTAATGGCCCTATTCACTATATTAACTTGGGACACTCAAGGGTCTCCTAGTGCCTATAAGAGAGGTGCTATCTCTCATTCTAAAAGAGAGACACACCACTAGAGCCCCTCTCCATTGCTGCGCTGCACTTTTGCTTCTCCGTTCTGGTGATCTGTGTGCACGGACTTCATCGGAAGAGCAGGCCTCCGAAGCTGCGCCTCACTAGAGACTCTGCACCCGAGGAGTAGAAGGGCGATCAAGTTTTTGGGGAGCGCATCACGCGACTGCTTGCTGCGTACATTGAATACATCTACTTCATAGTGGCACATCTGCACGACGAACCTCTGCACTGCATCAAGCCCCGATCGACTACATCGAATAGACTCGACTAACGATGTCGGCTAACGGCGCATCTGGTTCCGCCGGAACTGGCCCCGCCTCTGGGTACTCTCTCATGAACTTCTGTGTTCAATATCTATGTGCAATAGTATCATCTGTTTGTATTTTGATCAGTAGTGCAAACTATTTTGATCATGCTCCTGCTCCTACTATCTTTTATGTCATGATTTATGTTTTAATTCGGATTAAAATTAACCGTAAAATGCCTCTAATTCCAACAGATTGGAGGGATAGAATGGCTTCATGCATGTTTGTGTTTGGTTGGAGGGTGAAAAAAGATAACAGTCTCTGTTAGCTAGCATCTAGGGCCCCACTTGTCATTCAAACAACAAGCTCCCTTCCCTTCGAGATGCCCCCCTCCGCCTCGCCTCTGGTTTGCTTGCCCGGGGTGAAAGAAGGCAAGAAGCAGAGTGAAGGGGAGATGGCATACTGCTAATTGGTTGGGCAAAGGAGGAGATGGTCCTACTTCAGATGCTTGATTAGTTGCTTGCTTGCCTGCGGAAGAGCAGAGATCGATGGGGCTTCTGTTGCTCTGTATCTTGGAGAAGAAAGAGCAGAGAGAGAAAGCTGCAAGCAGCGGCAACCAACGAGCTGGAAAAAACCACCGCCCGCTGGCCTGGAGCCGCACCTCCCGCGATCCTCCATGCCGACCTCTACAGTCTACAACGACGCGGTCTTGCAGCACGGGTTCCACGCGGGATGGGCAGCGGCGGTCCATGAGCGGCGCCACAGGAGGGCTGGAGGTCTTCTGCGCGGGAGGATGCGCCGGGAGAGCGCCGAGCAAGAAGACGGGGATAGACGCCGTCCACGTAGGATGAGTTGGTTCGACTGATTTTTTTTTTGAACGAGTCTGTCTAATCCGATAGAATATTCGTTTTTGGGAATGATCCTTTGCATCCTCAGACCAAACAACTGCGAAACTGAGATGGAACGGTTCCATCCCAGCGCATCCCTCAAACCAAACGCTTTCTAAACAAACAGGCCGTGCAAAATGGGCTATTGGCACAGCATCGTCCAAAGCCACGCATCTGACCGGAACAGTTATGGCCACATGGGCCGAATTGGCTTAGCTTTTCGGCCTAAGGCCTATTTGCGTCGTAGATTTCGCTACAGTACTCAAATTTCCTCTGCAACGACACTGTGATGAAATTTTCGCTATCCGATTTTCCCGGCTAGCGTTCTCAGCAACTTCAGGATTACATGTAAATTGTATAGGCACCATTTTCCCAATCTTGTTTGTTGTATCCATCTTTGGATCATCACCTTTTTCACAAAATCAAATGTTGATTAAAAAAACAATTTTTTAAAATCTATATCCTTCATTCAAAAATCAACAGTGTCATATAATCTCTCCCACTCAGCAACTTTTTTTTTTCTTTTTTTTTTGCATTGTCACATGACACTGTTGTAATTTTACTTTAACTTGTAGATTCAAGCTGTCATTATTTGAAAGCGCTAATGATAGGGATGAAGCAAAAAAAAGGATATCCATAATCCAAACTACTAGTAAATCTTTGAACGCTTTGCGGATGCTGGGAAGTTTGATGTGCGCCTGTATTTTTATTTGGCACTTTGGATTTTTTTTTATGCAAGCACTCTAAATTTGTGTATTAGTGTATATGGTCGGCGAAGATCAGCTGAACGTGCCCTCAATCAGCAATTCAGCATGGCAGAACGTCAACGCATTTGATTATCAGAAATTGTTGGCACGTCAATGTCGTCGTCACCTAGGCTATAATCATCTGCTTGCTCTTGACAGTGACATACGCTAAAGTTGCACCCTATTTTGATGGAAGAATTGAAGGTGACAAATAATGCGCGTCTGAGCATTAGGCATAATTATTTCTAACAAAAAAAAAGTAACAAAACATGAGGGTAACTGTATGGGGAATCACATGACGAGCTGAATCACAATTTGTAGGCACGATATCATCTAAGAGTTGGCAATAATTAGCTATATACCGATGGAACACATAGTAGCTAGAAAATCAATTGTTTTATATTTGAAGTGTATTTTATTGGATTATCATCCACTGGCTCCGTAATGCAAGATATTTTAATCTTGTTTTAAGCTAAACTTTTAAACAATTAGTAATACTCTCTACGTTCAAAATTTTAGGTCGGCTTGGCTTTTTAAGGTTCATTATTTTTTGTCATGCATCTAAATATTATGTATATCTAGGTGTGTGACCAAAGTAATGAAACCTGAAAAGTTAAAACGACATATAATTTGGACGAAGGGAGTACCAAATAAATAGGTATATTTCCGATGGATTTAATAAAATTAACTTAATATACAGTGGCCAAAGTTAGAGAGTTTTGACTTACCATAAACAGGATTTTAAATAGTCGGCTATAGCTTCCACTGTGCCCGCTATAATTGCTTGAGGCAAGAGTTTCGCTTTTCTGTATCCATGTACTACCTACATTCTCTAATATATGACGTCGTTTAGCTAAAAAATGAGCTAACAGACGTCATATATTAAAGGATGGAGGGAGTACAATTTAACCGGTTATAGCCATTGCTATTAGCTGTTTAGAGTCATGCCAATAAATCTCTTGGCTGCTATTTAGGTCCGGCAGATCTCGACATAGATGAAGTCCGAAAATGTATATTCTAGAGTATTTTCATCAATTAATACCAAATCCGTACGCCATGATGCATGGTCATCCGACACTAGTAGGAAACAATGTTAGCTCTAGCACCTGTACGAGCTGGAATCGTATCCACATCCACTGGCCACTTCTGTAGTGCGGTGGTCCGGTGGATCATGGATGAGTTCATATCCGGTGCGCGCCTGCAGGTGCTGACCTGACGCGCGTCGTCATCCCTTGACCAGATCAATGAAGCACCAACCAACGACCTCGCGAAACCGGAGTCTTGGCCACCCAACAAACAAACCGCCTTGGAAGCAACATCAACCCAACCCAACCGGCCGATTGCTCTGTTTTTTCCTTCCCCAAAGCTCCGGCGATTCAATACTACCCGATTCAGACGGACGCTGAAATGGGAACACGTTTCTTTTCCATTTCATCCAGTCCCCTCTCCACCATTCAATACCTGCGTAGAAATTTGAGTAGAGCATTGCCAAATCTGCACGGCTGCTCTTGCTCTGGATCAGGGAGTCTTTTATTTCTGCGATCAAGCTGCAATCTGTACTCGATCTACTGGGCAATCCTCAATCCTATATAAATCGCGTGACAAAGCTAACCCTGCACTGCACCTACCTTACCAACAATCTCTGTCTCCCCAGGCTCCAGCCGAGGAAGGAGAGGGACGGAGCCCCTGAGGAAGTGTGGAAGGAATCCTGAACGGCATTATCCGTTCTCGTTGCTGTTCTTCTCTCTCCAACTTTCGCCCACATGGGCCGCGCCTTTACAGCGGCGCCGCTCCGCCCCCCCCCCCCCCCTCCCCCCCCCCCCCCCCCCCCCCCCCCCCCCCCCCCCCTCTTGCTCGGCCTCCTGGCGCTGGGAGCGGCAACTGCCAGTGTAAGCGGCGGCGGGCCGATCGAAAAACCTCTCCTTTTTCTCGATCCAGGGCTGTCTATGCGGGCGATTGATTCTGAACCTTGGCCAATTTTTGCTGAATTCAGATTGGCGACTCCTGCTCGACGAGCGCAGACTGCGGCGCCGGGCAGTGGTGCTTCGACTGCGAGCCCAAGCTCTCCGGCTCCCACTGCGTCCGCTCCGCCGCCACCAGCCCCTTCCAGCTCATTGTAAGCCGCCGCACTTCGCTTCGTTCTTTCCTCTGTCTCCGTTCTATTCCAGGAAAAACGGCAGAGGAGCAGAAGTAGTCGTTCTGTACATGTGTTTGGTTTGCGATTCTGAGTTCGTGTTATTACGATTTCTTGCCTTCCCAGATCTGCTCTCTGTTACAAGTTAATCAACCAGAACCAGACCAAGGCATGAGCAGTTAGGTAGAATGGAATAGACCAGCAAGAGAAATTTCTCAGTGCTTACGTGCGGTGGGCCAACAGTACATTCAGGATATTAGCACAATTCTGTATTTTTAGGAGTTTCTGCGAGTCTGATGGTGACCACATTTTTGTATGCGTATAGGTTTCCTACCTAGGTGGTAGATGCTCTTCATCAAAAGTTCTACAAATTTGCAGAGAAAAGTTAGACATTACACAGTTCTAGCAGTGCTATTTTTATCTCCTTCCTGAATTATTTTCTCTTTCTTCGTCCATAATACTTCTTTTTTTTTGTATTCTTCATCGAGTTGATGACGCTACCTAGATGGCTGAATTTACATTAAAGTCTCCAAAAGATTCATGCACTCACTAGTCGAAGGATATCATGACAAAAGAATTTCTTAAATTCATTCATCCAACTCTGAAGTAAAGTCACATTCTGAATGAGTTTGCTTCTGGTTTCTTGTTTCTCAGAATAATTCATTGCCATTCAACAAGTATGCCTACCTCACGACCCACAATTCATATGCGATCGTTGGTGAGCCTTCGCACACGGGGATTCCACGCATCACCTTCGACAACCAGGAGGATACTGTTACTGACCAGTTAAATGTACCTTCTGATCCTTCCACTATTCAGCATGTCCTATTGTGCATCTTTCCACAAGGAACTATCATTCTGATGACATTACCGATGGTATGCAGAATGGTGTTCGGGCACTGATGCTAGACACGTATGACTTCCAGGGAGATGTATGGCTGTGCCATTCAAATGGAGGGAAATGCAATGATTTCACTGCATTTGTGAGTATACTAAACATGTCTGACTCATTCAAAATCTCAACTGAAGGTGTTCAGACTGCAGTGTTTTATGATACTTTGGGTCATTGTAGGAACCAGCACTGGACACCTTCATGGAAATTGAGGCATTTCTTTCAGCCAATCCATCTGAAATTATCACAATAATACTGGAAGACTATGTTCAAGCGCCAAATGGACTGACGAATGTGTTCAACGCCTCCGGTCTCACGAAGTACTGGTTCCCAGTGTCAAAAATGCCACAGAATGGTCAGGACTGGCCTCTTGTCAGTGACATGGTTGCTAGCAACCAGCGCCTCCTTGTGTTCACCTCCATCAGCTCAAAGCAGAGTACTGAAGGAATTGCTTACCAATGGAACTTCATGGTTGAGAACAATTGTGAGGCATCATTCCTTTATTTTATT
>CM014278.1:94567294-94654824 GCA_004135705.1 Alloteropsis semialata | reverse complement strand
CGCACGTCTTAAAGCATGGGCGACACATGAAGCACTCTCGATTCCTACCTGCCGTAGACAACACCAACATCCAACTTGTTGACGATCAAAATTGGCACGATGGAGGTTTGCTTGCAATCTGGGCAAACCAGTGAAACCGGTTTTAGAAACCGGTAGAACCGGATTGTGTAACATTGTCAAATTAGCATTTTTATTGCACCATTGTGTAGCTTGCATCGAGACGATCGAAATGCATATATAGAAAGTCCGATTTGGAGTTCGGACGAGAGAGTTATGGCTCGAGGAAGATCTTCACCTGGACAAAACCGGTGAAACCGGTTTGGAAATAGGTAAAACCGGTTTTGGTGACTATAGCTGATCTGGCAACACAAACCGGTGGAACCGGTTTTGGACAGAGTCCTGGTAGATTTGGAGATCCGTGTGGAATATGACTTGTAAAAGGATTTCCTTACGGGGCAAGACCTCCCCACCCTATAAATATAAAGGGCCACGGCCGATTGAGGGGTTATCCAATCAATCAAATACAAATTACCTTTACTTTTTATCCTTTCCAAACCCTAACTTTTCCAACCCCTCCTGCTGTTCGTGCTTCGTCTCTACGGCGTTTGACGGCGTTCTGAGTGGCCTGCCGACCTCAGAACAACCCTAGGCGCGCCAGCCCTGACGGGGTCCCTCCCGGGCCGGCGTTCGTAGGTCGACGCAGCAAACCCTTGGAAACCGGTTTCACCGGTTTCCCAAACTGGTTTTACCGGTTTTGACTGGGTGCGCTGCAGGTGATCGATCCGTTGCGGATCCGCGCGTTCTAGCGCATATCTCGGTGTGTTGGCCAGAAAAAGCGTCAACACATTTTTGGCGACTCCACTGAGGAAAGAGATCTTGGTTTATATAACCGGTTTACCTAACCCTAGCCAGATGGGCTCTATTTCAGATTTGAAGCTCTCCATAGAGGAGCTTGACGAAGAGGAACGTCAGAAATTTGAAGCAGCTCAAGAATTTTTCAAGAATCAATTTCTGATGGGGCTGAAGAAAGATCGGCAGGGCACAGTATCAAGAACACAAGACTTTGTGATGCGCGCATTCAAGATTGATAATCGGAAGGTTGAGGTAATACCCACTGTAAGCAACTCACCATCTACTCCGATTGATCAACCTGTGATTACTTTTGATTCAGTACAAAAAAGATTAGATCTTTTATCTGCATTATCAAAAAGATTGGATCGATTAGAAAAGGGGAATTTTGTTAGTAATCTTGTTCCTTATGATATTCCTCCTATTGAGCAACACGAGAGAATTCAGACTAGTTCATCGGCTGTACTAGAGGAATTTCCTAAAAATTTATAGTATAATATGCCGATAAACTTTTCTCCAGAGCAAATGGTGCCAAGATCACTTCAACTGCCGAATACAGCAAAACTGGTACCACCGGTTCTTGAAACCGGTACCACCGGTTTTGGGGTGGCATCTCCTGGACAGTCTGAAACAATGCATTGTGTCCCATTAAATTATATGCCTCATGTTACTCAGTCAGTACCACATGTTGCTACAATGCATCAAGAATTAAAATTGACAGATTTATCATTGGTTAAACAACAGGAGAATGAATCTGTTTCTGAATATATTAGGAGATTCAAAGAAATAAAAAACCGTTGTTATGATTTGTCAATTTCTGATAAAGATCTTGCTGATATTTCTTTCGATGGCTTAAGATCTATGATTAAAGAGAGATTAGAAGGCTTTGAATGTCGTTCGGTTAATCAAGTGCAAATAAGAGCTTTAGTTATTGAGAACCGAATGAAAAATAATAAAGATACTTTTGGAACTCATTAGTCTAGTTTACATGTGAAAAATAATGGTTTGGACGATGAGAGAAAAAGTGATTATGTTGTTGAATTTGTTTGGCCTTTAGAAGATAAAGCATATGCATGTCCATCTCTTAAGCTGATTCAAATGCAGTTTAGTTTTGATGTTTCTAAATGTGATCGTATATTTGATGAATTGTTAAAACATGGGAACATCAAGATGTCTCACACTATACCTTCACCTGAAGAATTAAAAGGGCGTGCATATTGTAAATTTCATAATTCTTTTTTGCATGCTACTATTGATTGCAATATTTTCTGTCGGCAAGTGCAATCGGCTATAAATCAAGGACGATTGGATTATCATGAGATGCCAACGGATAATGTTTCTCTTTCTGTCAACACCGTTGATGTGCAGCAACCCAAGGTATTGGTTCGGCCACATCAAGCTAAAACAACCAAAGGGAAAAATGTTATCATCGGTGAGAAGAAGCCTAAAAATTTGAAAGACAGACAGGTGATCAGGGAAGTGGTGTCTGAGAAGACTCCTGATGGTAGAGAAATTTTCAAAGTCACTACAAGGACTTTGGAACTCGGGGGCAAGGATCTTCGCAAAAACCGTTTGAGCCTGCTGTACAGGCCAAACCGGTAAAACCGGTTTCTGAAACCAACAAACCGGTTTTGGGCAACACTGTACCCAGCCCAAACCGATAAAACCGGTTTCTGAAACCAACAAAACCGGTTTTGGACAGCACCATTCCAAAGCGGTTAAATCAAGGCGTCCCGGGATTGAAATTTCAAAGGTGGACTTGGAAAAAGACTAGAGGAGATGTGGAGACAAGAAATTAACCTTTGATGAATTATTATCCAAGTATGAAAATCAAAAGGCCGTTACTAGTGATCGGCCAGTAAAAAAGAAAACATGGTCACCTATGCATCATGAGAAGCATGCTTTATCTCAGAAAGGAGCTACAAGGCAGCAGTGTGATTCTGTCAAATTGCATCCTCTTCATAACTCACATCAAGATATGTCATGGATTCCTCTAACCTTTTCTAATTTTTTATATCCGGCATATAATTTTAACAATATGTGGTGTCCATATTATCCTATGTTGCATTCACCTTTCTATAAGCCAGTTTATGATGAGATGTCACATTCCACACGTGACCGTTTGACATTCTGTCAATCTGGTCAAGGCCAGCAGAGCAAATCCGGTGGCACCGGATTGCCAAACCGGTTGAACCGATTTTCCCAGGGAAAACAGGCAGCTCCTTCAAAACAGATTTATCAAGTCAAGAAGAAGGAACTGGAGGTACAAAGAATGGATGATGGCCTAGGAAAGACTACTGATAATGATGTCACACAGATTGAGAGCATTGATATGATTTCAAAGGACGATGGTAAAAGACCAATTATCATTGATGATAAGGTTGAAACGTCGGTCCAAGAGAATGTTGCTGCCGTTCATGGTAAGAACAATGAAATTGATACTTCTAAATATTTCTTGCCAAGATAGTGTCCTCCAGGTTTAACTCGCACACAAAAGAGGAAACTGCAGCGGCTTCGATTTCAGGAGAATAAGGAGAAGAAATTAGAGAAACAGAAGAATGAAAACTTGAATAAGGATAGACCAATGATTCCTCGGAAGAAGTGGAATATCAAGTCTGGTGTTTGCTCAGCAGCAAAACCGGTGGGACCGGTTTCAAAACCGGCGGAACCGGTTTCTACGCCAACAGAGGAAGATTTGGTTGACACAGTGCAGGTTCCTCTAATTCCCAATATTATTTCTCCTGGTTCAATTCATTATGATGAAAAGTTGTCATCGGATTCCTAAAATAAGGGCGATGAACAATTTTTGAATTATGAGTCATCCTCTGAGCATATGAATATTAATCCTGATGTGGTGCGCTTGCCTTCGGAAGAGGGAATGACATATTTTGATTTTGGGTGACAAGAAGCTATTTTTCAGAAGCCCAAAGTTAATGATGATCATCTGAAAGTTTTATATACGAAGGGTTATATCAAAGGAAGACCAATTTCTCGTATGCTAGTTGACAGTGGAACAGTTGTCAATTTGATGCCTTATACTTTATTCAAGAAATTGGGATGTTCAGATGATGAGCTGATCCAAACCGATATGGCTTTAAGTGGTGTGGGAGGAGATGATCCTATAAGTGCTAAAGGAATCGTTTCTATGGATCTCACTATTGGAAGCAAGACATTGGTTGTTGCATTCTTCGTCGTTGAGACCCAAGGTAAATTTAGTTTAATTTTGGGACGTGATTGGATACATGCGAACCAATATGTGCCTTCTAGCTTGCATCAAATTCTGATGCAATGGATAGGAAACAAGCTAGAGGTTTTGCATGGTGATACATCGGCTTATGTTGCAGCTGATGGTTCTTTTAAAGGTGTGCACGGTGACTTTAAGTGCTTAATAGGTGTAGACGTTTCACGTTGTGGGTTTATACGGTCTACACGAGATGGTTTTATTTTTTGCCACGATAAAGCCGATTGAAGATTTTGCAAGAGATGGCCGATAGTTTTAATATCGCCCTTAGAATAAAAAAGG
Organism: Alloteropsis semialata; assembly: GCA_004135705.1. Taxonomy (NCBI): domain Eukaryota; kingdom Viridiplantae; phylum Streptophyta; class Magnoliopsida; order Poales; family Poaceae; genus Alloteropsis; species Alloteropsis semialata. The sequence continues at coordinate 94,650,452 of CM014278.1, read as the reverse complement.
CCGATGGATTATGTGTTAAACATCACCCTAGTGTTGTTTTTGTGCTTTTATGTTTTCTGCTACGCAAGCTTTACCAGAAAACAGGGGGGCATATGTTGACGATCAAAATTGGCACGATGGAGGTTTGCTTGCAATCTGGGCAAACCAGTGAAACCGGTTTTAGAAACCGGTAGAACCGGATTGTGTAACATTGTCAAATTAGCATTTTTATTGCACCATTGTGTAGCTTGATCGAGACGATCGAAATGCATATATAGAAAGTCCGATTTGGAGTTCGGACGAGAGAGTTATCGCTCGGGGAAGATCCTCACCTGGACAAAACCGGTGAAACCGATTTTGGAAATAGGTAAAACCGGTTTTGGTGACTATAGCAGATCTAGCAACACAAACCGGTGGAACCGGTTTTGGACAGAGTCCTGATAGATTTGGAGATCCGTGTGGAATATGACTTGTAAAAGGATTTCCTTACGGGGCAAGACCTCCCCACCCTATAAATATAAAGGGCCACGACCGATTGAGGGGTTATCCAATCGATCAAATACAAATTACCTTTACTTTTTATCCTTTCCAAACCCTAACTTTTCCAACCCCTCATGCTGTTCGTGCTTCGTCTCTACGGCGTTTGACGGCGTTCTGAGTGGCCTGCCGACCTCAGAATAACCCTAGGCGCGCCAGCCCTGACGGGGTCCCTCCCGGGCCGGCGTTCGTAGGTCGACGCAGCAAACCCTAGGAAACCGGTTTCACCGGTTTTCCAAACCGGTTTTACCGGTTTTGACTGGGTGCGCTGCAGGTGATCAATCCGTTGCGGATCTGCGTGTTCTAGCGCATATCTCGGTGTGTTGGCCAGAAAAAGCGTCAACACAAATTTTCAAGTCTTCCAATTTGCATCATCGCTGTAGTCATCACACAAGCCTTGGGTATAGAGCTTTTCTACATGTATGTGTACAGGATACCAACAGCTACAACAGTGCATACATATATGCATATATACGTGCAGATACACGGTAACTGTACACTAAAGTGCAGAGAGATTGTTCATGAATCATGAGTTCCTCAGCTTCATGCAATGCATTGCAGTGGGCTACTTACGTACACAAATAGTATGAGCTTATTAACTGAGTCATGACTATTCGAGTTTTCACATGAAAAAAGGCATGAGTCGACATGACACACAGTGACACAGAGCAAGTCATTTACAGTTTCCAATCTAGCCAGCTTATTATATCACTAGCCTTGATCAATATGCAATGACATACATATATATAAAGGGTGAATTTGTCTCCAGCACACTGAGATAGTACTGTTACTTCAAGTGATGGTGAGATCACGTGTGCTCAAGAGATCCAAATCGAATAGATCAGAACTAGAGTCACTCTCCCAGCCACCATCATCTCTTTCGTCACCCTCATCCTTGGGATCGCTTGATTCATCTGCATCGACCATGCTCCCGCTCCCACGAGGATCCTCCTCGTCCCAAGCGCTGCACCTCACCACCCACCTCTCCTCGTCCCCGCCGCCCTTCACGACTCTGACGCCCTGCAACCTCCTGTCCCCCGTCGCCATTCCCAGATCAAGCTCGTGCACGCCGACACAGCCTTGCATCATCAGCCGCATGCTGCTCTCCCGCGAGGACGACGATGAGGAGTCCTTCATCCCGGGCTCGTCGTCCCCGGCCTGCGGCAGCTTATTAGCGGGCAGCGGCGACGGTGGGGGCTCCTTGCGGAAGCTAGCTCTCGGTGTCGACGACGGCGAGACCATGAAGCTCAAGAGGGCGGCGAGCTTGCTCTTACCTGATGGCTGCTTGGCTACTCCTCCTCCCAGCTGGGCCTGGGCGTGGCGCTCGTCGTCATGCAGTTGTCCAAGCTGCTGCTCATGATCAGGAGCCTTGTTGGCTTGGACGACGATCAGCCGGCGGTCAGGGAGGCCGGCGAAGTAGCTCGTGGCCCCGAACACGTCGAGCTCGCCGGCGGAGCTGCCGTGCTGCCGCCGGCTCTGCTGCATCATCATGAATGCCTGGAACGCGGCCGGCGGCGGCGGTGAGCTGTCTACGTAGCTAGACGTGTGAGCGCGCGCTAGCGTGGGGCTCCCCTACGCTTATAAAGACGAGGGAGGGGGGAATGGGGCCGGGATGCATATGTGGTTGCTCTGGACTTGAGGCTGAGAGGGCATGGCGGAGGAATGCGCGGCGCCGGTGAAGCCGGAATTCCAGATCAAATGTCATGTAGCCCGAAAAGGATAGGTTTTAATGGATGAAAGCGGAGTAAGAATCTCATCCTTTTTGTCCGCCTAATGATTGCGGTGTCTGAATATGGCCATCTCCCATCTCCACTCCACTCCATCAGCATGTGAGAGTCATGCAGGCTCACAACATATATTCCCATGAGTAGAAGAATGTTCTTGTAATTAACAAAATAATTCTATCACATTTATATATCTTTTCTTTAGGAAAAAAAAGATAAGGAGTGCATGTATTAAAAACAGTTAGCACTCCACTCCAACAGTTTTTACTAATTTGCTTCCACAAAAACGAGCTCATGGAAGAAACTTCTGGGAGAAGCACAGTTACATCCAGAATTCTATACTATAGTGGGAATAGTCCACCGGGCTTTAAATTTTCTGTGGAGAATTCTTTTTTTCTAAAGGAAAAGGTAGAGAAGGCTTTATTATAATTTTGTGGAATATCTCCCTTGATTTTATCCTCATTCATTCACTCTTAGCCAGCCATTTGCCGCTGCACTAGAGAAAACTAGCAGTGGCGAAAGTTGACACTAACATGCATAATTGGCAGATAGAGGAACAAATTTGAAGTGCTCATGCGTGGTAGAGATTGCAATAGGACAATGGTAGAAAATAGAAATAGAAATGTCATCACTGTTGGGCAGACAGCCAACTAACCGTACTAACAGGATGTAACAGAGCTAGGAGAGAGTGATGCCAACAGTGATATGAGGTGCTAATTCTCTTGGACTCCTGGTGAAGATACTGATGACAATCAGTGCAGATTTGTTACTCTGATGCTATTAATTATTCCCTCCAGCATAAGGACAGTGTCGTTCTTCTATTACAGAAAATGTTCTTCTAACGAAATAATTGCATTATAAAAAAAGATAACGGGTGTGCATCATGCATGTTCGTTGTATTAAAAACAGCACTCCACTCCAACATCTTTTAATTTGCAAATCTGCACGCACAAAAACGAGCTTATGGGAGCTAATAACTGTTGGCAGAAGCACTACACAGTTCAATGCATGCTTCGGTTTGTGAAGAATTCTGCTATACTCGATCTTGGCTTTAATTTTCTGTGAAGAAGTATTTTTTAATGGAAACAGTAGAGAAGGCATTTAAATTATTACGTGGAGAACTATATATATCTCCCTTGATTTTATCCTCGATCACTCTGAACCAGCCATTGCTGCTGTACTGGAGCAAGCAGTGGCAAAGGTTGACACAACATAATTGGCAGATAGCGAAACAAGTGTTCATGTGCTGTGCAGATAGCGAAAAGGAGACACCCATTTAACATAATTGACTGTGCTTGATGGTACAAATAGAAATCAAATCACTGTCGGATAGAAAATTATAACCAACTGTGTACAGAGCTAACAAGAAGTAACAGGGCTAGGAGAGCGATGCCAACGGTGATATGTCCTAATTCTCTTGGAGTACTCCTGGTGAAAGTACTGACAATCTCAGTCCAGATTTGTTGTTTTGACGCTATTATTGTTTGTTACTATTCCCTCCAGCATAAGGGGGGTGGTTTTTAGTACTCCCTCCATCCTAAATTCTAGTTCATAGTTGACTTTTTTTTAAAAAATTGAACATTCATCTTATTCAAAAAAATAGTACAAATAAGTAGAAATGTGAGCCATACTTAAAGTACCTTTGATAATAAAATAAGTAATAGTGAAATAAATGGTACTAATGCAAAATTTTAAATAACATGAATGATCAAATGTGCATTAAAAAGTTAGCAATGAACTATAATTCGGAACGGAGGGAGTAGCATGCATCACTGTTATAGAACCCATCACTAGCATCAACAGTTCAAAAGTCACCGAGTGGGTTAGGACCGGTACAGATGCCACAAACATATCAGTACCGTAGTTTCTATCTGTTTGAACTTCCTCTTTGGAAAATCAGTACGGGTTGTAGCCACCAATTAATAGTGTCACAAACTACCAAACCCTCTATTGGGAGTTAGTTGGATCTTATTTGTTCTTATTTCTAGTGATTTAGTGCTACTAGTCATGCTTGTTATATATTTAAATTGTTGTTTTGCACTCTTTTTGAGACCTATAGATTGACCAAGAAGATCCAATGAATCAAAAGAACATAAAAGATCATGAAGACACCATAAGCTTCACAGACTCCATGCTTCACCACATATAGATCATATTAGGCATTCAAGGGCGCTAGCGCTTTACTTTTATATTGATACCATGATTAGGTAATAGGTTGCAGATTTGGCACTGGCTCAAATGTCATGCAATCAGCTAAGCATACAATGAACGTAAAATAGAGAGCATTACAACAATCTAAATAAATAGCAACCATAGCTTGAAACAATAAAACAGTTGGAACAGGAGCATATAAGATCTAAATAACTTCAAATAGAGCACTAACAAATAGATTACATTTTTAGAAATGTTTTGGTATCGATTTCATATTTTTCTGATTTAAAATGAATTAGTTATGAATTATTTAAATTAAATTATTTTTTCAAAATTTTAGAAAATGAAAACCACCCTGAAATCCACTCAAAGGGTCAAATGTGCACGGTTTTGATAGTCAGATGGCCTATAATGTCCGGTTTTATAGTAGGGGGTCCAAAATCAGACTCTTGTGATGGTTGGAGGGTGTAAGTTAGACTTTCCCAAAGCAAAACTAAATAACTTTTTTGTCCACAATAAGTAAAGTTACATGCATGGTTAGTGTATAATACTTGCATGAATAGATCCGTACTTCAATTGCTAAATAACATTGATTAGTTTCATTGAAGCTTAATATAAATGTCTACTAAAAATATAAGCGAGTGCAGATATATAGAGCATTGGAGGTAATCTAGCTATTTCCTGTGAAGAAAGTGGTTTCTTTGTGAAAACGATACAGAGAAGACTCTCTACCTAGTCTCTTGGGGTGATTGGATGTCTGGAACTCTGGATTTGGCTCATCCAGGCTCACCAGATGCGAGTGCGGCTTGATTGGCAGCCTGAACGAGCAGTTGGGCCTGGCCCTCGAGATGCAAAAAGCCCTCCACAGCCTGGCTCTACGCATATGAGAAAATCGGGCGTTTCTAGCGAGCCAGGCTCACGCGGTGCAAGTGGAGTGCACGTCCAGGCCAAAAGGCACTTATTTCAGTGATTCATCCAGTCAATCAATTAAAATCTCTATAGATTCAGACTGATCAGGCAACCAATCAGAAGGTTGTTGCATGCCCTCAGCCTAACTACGCGGAGCCTGTTTCTCTGGAGCGGGACAGGCTCTCGTGAGAAACCAACCAATTACCCTAATGAGTATGCGGAGAACTTTAAGCAGAAGTAGTGCTCGACAGGGCCCCATATGTCGCACCATATTCCTCTTGATTTTATCCTCGTTTACTCTGAACCAGCCATTCCCCAGCCGTGTACTAGACGAAACAGTGGCCAAATTAAAGTTGACACAATAACTCGCTTGGCAGATAGCGGAACCCAGCGGATGTTCATGCATGCATATGGACAGATGGTAACCTTTTCTATGCTGTTTCGGCGTCAGGAGAGCTGTTGCGACTAGTTTGCTCATGCCGTGTACTCGTGTGCCAAGGTGCGACACACAATAAGCCAGGGCCAGCCCTTTGGTTTGCTAGTGAAAGGGGCTAGCTGGGCGAAGGATCGGAGATGGACAGATGGTGACGGAGAGACCAACATGCATGTCTTATTTTATGGTGGCAATGTGGCATCGACGTGGACGTGTTTGAAATATCTGGAAGAAGTGATCCGATCGATCCCAGTCTAGCTAGATTCCTGAGTTACGTGACCACCGTGGCCAGGGTCGAGCCACGCGATTCGGAGATGATTGGAGCGTGCATTGTTTGGATAGGGTTTCTATATTTGACAGCGATGCATCTCTGTTCATCCGTCCAATCCATCATCTGCTCCGACGACATGCACGGCCGGCGGCGTTCTCGTTCGCGCAGCGTGTGTGGGCTCGTGGATGGAGCGCATACATGTGCAATTGTGCATGATCGAAGCGCGATCGACCCTAGGGTACCGTCGGCACTCAGCAGGTATATAACCCTTCATCGGTTCTGCTCATTGGTACCGAAATTTTTGGACCTGGTACCAAAGACACTTTTTGATACTGGGTCTAATTTTGGTAGGCTCCGAGAACCCTTTGGTACCGGGTCGTAACACCACCTGTTACTATCCTTTAGTATCCGGGTGGTGTTACGACTTGGTACCAAAGGGTCCTTCACAGGTTAATTCAAAAAGAAAGCATTTGTGACTTGGTCAGTTGTGGTGTATAGGTTAGATGATAAAGAAGCAACACATTAAGACATAGGTCATAGGTTCGAACCCTGCAAGCGCGAATTTTCGTGTTGTACCAAAAAGTTTTTGACTTAAAAACCTTTGGTACAACACGACCCGGTACCTTTAGTCCCGGTTCGGCAGTACTGCGGTTCGAGAACCGATATCAAAGGCAGTTACCAACCAGTATGATCGCGCCTCGCGCGCTATCCAGTAGTATGTGTGGTGTTGCGCAACAGGCGTGTCCGCGGCAGAACAGGCACAAGGCATACTGCGTGATGGGCGTGGCTCTGAAACTAAAACCCCACCCACAAATATAGGTCATATATATAACTTTGACACTAAATAACAAAAAAAATAAAGATTGGCCACGTTAAAAATATATGTACTCGATTCGTCGTCAAATCAACTAGCATCGTGATAATATTGATATGTAGATTTTCTATCTTAAAATAATATTATGGGTCAGTAGCCGGTTTCCTAAAAGGAAAAAGTCCTTTCGACCTATCATGTTTCACTGTTATCCGAGTTTCGTCACTCATGTTTAAAACATGATGTTTTATATCCCTGAAATCTAAATCCCGTTTGTGATGGGTCTCCTGGCTGTTTTCTGGGTGGTTTATGCCTACGTGGCGACACGTGGCCCCAACGTGTTGGCCAAGTCGGCTCTCGAGGCGCGACGACGCGACGCTTCTTCTTGGGAGGCTTGTTGGGCTTGTCGAAATTGGCGGCTGGCTCGCCACAAATGCGCCGTCTGGCCCGTCTTGCCGGTGCGGCGTACCCCTTAGGCCGGCAGAGGTCAACACCTGCGAACCGCGGCGAGCTCCCTCCCCCAGGCCCGACAGCGAGCGGTCAGCGGCGGGAACCCCCTCGCTGTCCCTTTCCCCCTCCTTCCCACAAAGCTCCTCCCTCCATCCATGGCATTGCGGAAGAAGGCGTCGAAGGAATAGGCCGCGACAAGGTTCCCCGACAGCTTGAGCTTGTTGAGGGATGGGACGGTAGGAGGAGGAGGGGGGAGGGGGGGTTCCGTCCACTCCTCCACGACCACGGGCGCACCCTGTGCCACCACGTCGACGTGCTTCCGGCGCAGGAGCTTGGTGAAGGTGCGCGCCAGGGTGGCGGTGGACAGATTGAAGGCAACGTGTACGATGACGTGTTGCGTCGCACGTAGGCGTAAAACCACCCAGAAAGTAGCTGTGGGACCCCCATAAACGGGACTGATATTTCAAGGATGGAAAACATCCGATTTTAAACATGAGGGATGAAACTCAAACACCAGCAAAATAAGAACTTTTTGCTTCTAAAATGCTTACAGAAATTGGTGGGCCTGTGCTTGCATCGCGAACACATTTCTTAGGGTCGCATCGCAGAATTGAAAATATCTTCATCTCCTAAAAACCAAAATGTTCCCAAGCAAAACATAATAGGCCCAGTCGCCCAGCCCAGCTCCTCTCTTTCGTCATCCCCACTTTTTTCAGCTCAAGCCTATGTCCCCAAGGCCCGCCTAGGCCCCACGGAATGACAGGCCCAGCTGGCCCCCAGCCCACCCCTGCTAGCCCCCAGCCGCGCTCCGCTGATCTTCCCAGCCGCCACTGCTCCACTCAGAGTCTCAGACCACTCCACACATCCACNAGGTCGACGGATTCATTGCTTCCTCCCAAAGAAGGTCCCTTCCCTTCCCATTCTCTGTCTGTCTTCTGTTTTATTTGCCCCTGTTGCGCTATTTCACATCGCTGCGCTGTAAGTATTTCAGTTATGATTAGGTGCAAGCAGAACGCAAATTAGTTTGGAGTACATGATTTAAGATCGCATAGTTGGGGGGATTACAAAAGCGTGAAGTAATTCCCATGGAAAATAAGTATATGAATACAAATATGTGCAGTACCTGTTCGGTTGTTCCCAATTGGTTAATATGTTTTGATACCATATATAGGCCCTGTTTAGATGACCAAATTTCAACTATTCACGAGTCACATCAAATGTAGTGCCCACATCAAATGTAGTGTCACTAATTAGAAGTATTAAACGTAGATTATTGGCAAAACCCATTCCATAATCCCCGGGTAAATTCGCGAGACGAATCTATTGAGCCTAATTAGGCCATGATTAGACAATGTGGTGCTACAGTAAACAATCTTTAATGACAGATTAATTAGGCTTAATAGATTCATCTCGTGATTTCCCGTCCATCTATGTAATTAGTTTTGTAATTAGATCATGTTTAGTCCTTCTAATTAGCATCCTCAAATTTGATGTGACATTTTTGGCAAGTTTCCACATCCAACTAAACAAGTCCATAGTTAACCTCAAATGGTAGCCTGCTACAGTACTAGCAAATGAAAGTGAAGCTAATTTCCCATCAATGCAACTCTTCAGAAAAAAAAGATGTATGTAGCGCATCAAGCTACAGTAGATGACTTCTGTTCAGAAAACCCAAGGCCAACTGCCTTGAGCAGGAAAAAAAATGAAGTGTATGGATAACAAGAGGGGTAGACTTAAGTTCAGAAAATCCATGAGGTCCAGCATATCCTTACCACTCACCCATCCCTTATCTGAGTATAATGCACAATTGCACTGCAGGTCACTAGGTATGTGTAAGAAATGTGGTGATCTTCGGATAGTAGCATGCTCGCAGTGCAAAGGAATCGGCTCAGTTCGCAAAGGAGGAATACTTAATTTGGGCATGCTAGATGATATCTATGAATCACTTGGAGCTGAAGCCAAGACTGAGAATTTGATTCCTTGCACAAAGTGCAGATCCAAAGGCCGGCTTTTGTGCCCAGAGTGCTCCAAGATTGCATGACCCTTCAATAATAATGGTGCAAGAAAATATAAGGTTCTCAGTTAAGCTCATAAATTTTGCTACTTTAACGGGGCAACAGATTGGCGATATTACAATCAAATGCAGTCTGATTTTTCTTCTTCTTGATTGCATCTTGATGTTCAGTTGTAAACTGCAAGCTTTAATGTCTTACTGCTATTTTACAACTTGGTAGAGAACAAAAGCACATATATTTTCTATTGTCAATATAGCATGTGAAATCTTTATGCTCAATGAGGACAAGCATGTTGATGTCTTGCATGGAGATAGTGGGTACAAAAGATGCGGTGAGTTTTTGAATGTACAAACTCAATTCTGAGGTTTCAGGACCATCACTAGCTAGTGCTTTGCCTGAAATTCCATATATTCTATTCAAAGAACATATTATTAAAGATATATGCTAATGCCAGAGTTTTGTTTGGACTATGAGTCCTTGGTGCCTTCACTTGGTTAATTGTATTTGAACTAGAGCCCCGAACATCATCAGGCTTTCTTTTATTTATTTTTTTTTAAATGCTGATTTCTGTAGATCTTGGAAATGAAATCAATACAGATTTCATATTGTTTTCTCGGCGTTATATCTTGAACTATCTTGCAGTGCTATGTTAAATGTAAGCTAATTTATCATGCCGCTGTTCGTTTGGGCCTTTTTAGAACTCTAGATTTGGGATTTTTTAAGAACTCTATAATAGATTTCACATTCCATCTACTCTATCTGCTCTTTTTAGAAACTGACATGTTATAAGGTTTCAGCTCTTGAGCAGATAGAGTGGATGTGATTGTCTTTCTAGCTGTTGCGAACTTTAGAACCTGAAACTCCTGGTAACATCACTCATGTCACGGGTATGAAAGCATCTCAGTTACTTCTTCTCTTACATGTAAGCTGGGAAGGAATTACAGGGACGATTCTACTGTGATCTGCTAGAAGAATCGAACGCTAGCAGATCCTGTTTCTCAGATCCAGATCAACGGAATACAACAAACAATCACTGTTCTCTGTACGTGACGAAAGATCCTAATCATGGTTTTGCATTTTAGCGTGGTTGCATATGTATATATGCTCAGACGCACAGTTGCACACCAAGTCACCTACATCCATTCCTCTCCAAATACTACATGCATTGCTTGACGATTTCATGATCTTTCTGATGCGATTTAGGATCCCTGACTCGAAAATGCCAAATACTATCTAGACTGCTGGTACGCTAATTAGTAATCCCTCCGTTCCAAAATAGTATTCGTTCTAGCTTTTCTAAATTCATTGATTTTTGCTATGTATCTAAACATAGCATATATTGGAACGGAGGAAGTACATTGCAGCCGTTTTGTTGGTTTTTACCCAGAAAAGTCAACTGAAATTTTCTAGGCCCGTCAACCCCATTGTGAAAATGGAACCGTATTCGTATAGAGAGGAAGCCGATGCGCGATGCGCTGTAGCGGCGAGCTGAACAAATACGCCACGCCGACGCCTGGTTTTACCTGACTTTTGATCTGCTCGTTCCTCTTGGTTTCTGCTAGCTTTCCTTTCCCATTGCTCGCGAATCCTTGCTATAAATCGCCCGTTAGCGCCACCAAGGTTTCGCAGCGCGTCATCCGTCACAAACGACACACCAAAAGAGCCCCCCGCTCCGCTGATCGAAGATTCGAAGGGACAATGGGGGCCGGGGCGAGCGTCGCGTCACTGGCGCCTACGGCCTTGGCGGCAGCCGTGGTCGCTTGCCCGCCGGCCGGCCTGGCCGCAGGAATGGTGTTCGGCGCGGGGGTGGCCGTCGGAGCGGCGTGGGGCGCCGGGGCGACTACTGGCGCCGCGTCCGACGCCCTCGACGCGGTCGGCGACGCGGTCGAGGCGGTGACGGAGTACCTGCGCGCGCTGAAGGACGCCGCGCGCTCGGCCTGCGAGGCCGCCGTGCGCGCCGCCTCCCGGGCCGTGGAGAAGCTCAGGAAGGCCGCGGCGTCTGCCGTCCACTGGGTCGCCAGGCTCCTCCGACGCCTGTGCGGCCGCGAGAAGGCCGCCGCGGCGAGGCGCGAGTTCGACCGTGTCGCCCAGCACGGGGACCCCGACGTGTTCGCCAAGGCCGCGGCGCGCGTCGCCCGGTCCAGGCGTCGCATCATGGCGGCAGCGGAAGCGGCGGCTTCGTCGGCGGTCGTCGGCTCTGCTGCCGCGGAGCCCGGAGCGGTCGCCTTGCTGAGATCGGTGTCGGGCTCCGACGCGGCCAGGCGCGCGGCCGGGAGCGCCGCGGAGATGATGGAGCTCGTATTTGAGGCCTTCGCGGCGGAGGCCGGGCTGGGTGGCAGCATCCCTGCGGAGGCCAGGTGCTTCATCACCGTCATTGCGGCCGCAGCCGCCGTCTGCCTCGACGTTGTCTTGCTCTCGCTTACTGACGCTGACACCGACGAAGACGCACATGCCTAGGCTGCTCCATGGATAATGCAGGGCCTTTGGTTGCATAGTTTTTCAGTTATGGTTGTGCACTACTGCACTAGTGCCCCTGATTTCCTTCCTATATGCATTGCGTCATACTCACATGTATGGTGAAATCAGACTTTATATTGATGCCTCTACAGAATTTTTAATTTTTGTGTGACATTGTTTTCCCCTTGCTGATTGCTTGTCAAGTTTTGTGATCTAGAAACAGATTGTCAATATTACACCATGGACTCATACTCAAGGGGTTTTTTAGCACTAGCCTCAAGGTTTAAGAAAAAGAAAATGAGGAAAAAATCGGAAAGGAAATAAAACATGCTAATAATCCGCGTGAACGCGCACGGCGCATCCAATCCAACGAATCTCCGTTCACCCTTGTGGGCCTTGTGTGCTCTCCGATCGGCGCGTTGAAGTCTCCTTCTTCCTCCCGTGCCCGTCTCCTTCCCATCCTCCTGTCCACAAGTTGCATCTGCATCTGATCTCGTCAAACCAACAACGCAGACGGCAGATCTAGCCTTGTTTTTCCTCTGTAATTTCCCCCTTCCCTCCACCTGCGGGGCGCGTCGTGGAGCCATGGATGCGGCCCAGCGATCCGCTCCAATCTACGTCCTGGAAGGCAGCGTAAATCTGGACCAACTAACCGGCGAGCTAGGGCAAGAGTGGACAAGGATCGAGTGCGCAAGCAAGAAGGCGTACGGATGCGGGGAGCGCGTCCACGATGCGGTGCAAGGCCTCGCACTCTACGCGCGCCTCGGCGATGGCCCGCTCGTCACTTCCTCTCTGGCCATCCGCATGAGCGACGAAGCGCTTCGAGCATTCAACCGGGACTCCGATGACACCGGCAAGATGTACGTCCTGGGCGACATCCTGATGGCCGAGCATGGCCTCATCGTCGTCGTGCTCCTCTTCTACCGCGACTGCCGCCCCGACGCATCCTACTTCCTCGTCTACGACGACGTCGACTCGTCGCTATTCATGATCGGCGACCTGCCGGATCTCCGCCACGCCACTTGTTCGTTCAAACCCGTCACCAGGGGACGCGCCGCCGGCGGCGCTTGCGACCTGCTCCTCATGGCTTGTCGGCTGCCTCCTGGGCTGCTGGCCCCGCACGTCGACATGCCTGCCGCCCTGTGCGTGTTCTCTCCGGAGACGTCACGGCCGGCGGCGAGCCCCGCGTGGCGGGTCGAGGGGAGGAGCTTCCCGTCCGAGAAGATCCGCGAACCATTCATCGCGTACGCGACCTTCTGGCTCCAAGGCAAGGGTTTCTGGGCCGATCCCTCGCAGCGTCGTCTCTCACAAGGGTTTCGGCTTCATCGAGTTGCCGCGTGAGTGCCAGCTCAACCTGGAGCAGACGCTGAAGCTGAGGGATCAGGGGACGGATCTGACCCGGACCGTGGCCGGCGTCGGGGACTACTCCATCTGGTTCGTCTGCATCGATCGCGCCAAACAGTTCGCCGACGACGAGCTCACGCTGTGGACTCTCGAGCTGCCCCTGCCTGGGGGGCGGTGGAAGAAAGAGTGGAAGTTTTCGGCCAGAGAACTCTGGCAGTACGACGGCTTCAAGGATGCGGGGTTGCTGGAGGCGCCGCCGGAGTTCCCCGTCCTCACCGCCGATGGTTCCCTCTTTGTTGTGCTGACTGTGCAGTGCGGATCACCTGCGTGGTGAGTCGCATCTGTGGAGTCGATGTGCTTAACAGGAGGCTCTTATGGCATGGGCTTGTTCACGACTACCCTTTCATTAAGCCACTTATCTTCCCTTCCAATTTCTTCCAACACAAAGAGGAAGTCCGGTGATCGTCAGCGACTGCTGGCAGCGCTAGCATCATTGGCCGTTTAAGGTTGTTTCGCTACCAACTCCGTTACATTTGATGATATGTGCAGTTCAGGGTTGCTGAATTTATGAACTGCTGCTTATCCTTGCGTCTTAGCTAGACATCATGGAATAGCTAGCACTGTCAGCTGTCTAAATCCTGGATTGTTTTGGTTTGCAGCAATGGATCAACTAAGAGTCAGGGAGCATGATGAAAGGCATCAAGACAACAGTAGCACGTCTTCTGCGGGATCCCCACCTTTTTGTTACCTGTTTGTTCTTACTTGTTTGGTTCATGTTCCAAATAGAACAAGCTTTGCTTCTAAGCTTTGTTTCGGTTCTGGCATAGATGCATAAGACTCCTCAGGTCCACTTTAACTTATGGTAGCTTTTATGTACTTATCTGTTGATTGTGCAGCATTTGTGAAACACAGCTGAAACATGATGCTTGCGACCTTGCGTATATTGTTCTATGTGTGCCTTGCTTGATGATCAGGTATTTCTTTGCACCTATGTTTAATTGTTTAGGATTGGAGAACCATGCTTTATTTTAGGGGGCAAGAATTTTGATGTGTGGTTCAGTACCACCCTAATATAGACAGAGCAGGCCACATTTAAGAGTTGACCTAATGATTTTTTTTCTGTTTTTCTCTTTCTTAGTTTGATTTGTGCAGTACTGGTTCAATATTTTTGGCCTGTTATCGGTGTTGCATCTGTATAAATTGGTCCTTCAAAACTACAAATAGAAGCGCTAAAAGTTCTCAAATGTTTTGTTCTATAGTGAGAGCAGTTTCAGCAATTAATTCAATCCTGTAGCTAGATGAAGAGAAAAAAAAATACAAAGCTATGACAGTGCTCTAAATTATGTCTAGCTAACCAAAGTGTATTTGAGGATACAGATTGGACTTAAAACTCTCTCTCTTTGCCTCCTAAATTGTATCTAACTTGCCCCTTCAAATGTTGTAAGGATATATAGACAGTGCTCTAAATTATGTCTAGCTAACCAAACTGTATTTGAGGATCTCGTTCAAAATAATTTCACTTTCTTGTTGAACTAGCTTCCTCTGGCCCTACTCAAGCATGCTGAAAATATGACAACCCATGTATTACTAGATCATGCTTTCTGAAAACCGTTAGGCACTGGAGTCATGTGCTTTTGGTACGCTTGACCTTTAGCACCCAACTTAATTAGTGATTACCTATGTAGTACAACTTATAGACTTGGTATGTTATTAAAAAATTGAAAGATCCAGATGCAACAACGGATATATGTGCATGGAAACAATTGTTATATATTGTATCTAACAGCGCTCTCAGTTCAGTATATGTCTGAGTTACATGTAGTTCATGCTTTGGTTTGTGGGAGTGTTGTTCTTTGTTTGTTGATTTGATGAATGCTCAGGGATATTCTTGCTGCAACATCTTAGCAGTAGTTATGGGTTGTGTTTAAGCTTCGTTGCATTGATTATGTTTGCGTAGTCGATTAATGTTCAAGGGGTTTCTTTGTCTAGTTCATCAACACTGCTAGTTTTTTTTTGTTGGAGCTAGCTGACCAAAGTCGCAGCATCCAGTGGTGCCTTAAAGCTTGGTACTGGTTGAATTGCAAAAAAAAAAAAGTATAAAATAAATCGTGGTGGCTAGAGTAGTATGTGAAAATTCATGTTCTGGACTGAGGAATTGGTCTCGTGGCTTATTACATCTTCGCTATATATAGTATGTGAAAATTCATGTGCTGGATTGAGGGTTTATTGAAGAAAATTGGTCTCGTGACTTGTTACATTTTTTTCTGTAGAGAAACTTGTCTACAGTTTAGTGCATGACTACACTACACTGTTGATCTGATTATTAAGCCCATGCTTTGCACTGCTAGACCTGATTTTCCATCTTGATGTTAAAATCTTTGTGTGCTCAAGTATGTGACTTTATATTGATGATCATCTCTAATTTGACATGAATGTTCTTGGACCTGGACTCTACTTACCTACTAGCTTATGACCATGTTTGGCTGATGCTTTGAATAAATTGTGTTGTGGACACTGTGCTTTTTTATTCGTTCATTCTGTGGGTTCGATTATTAGCCTGATCTGTGTTGAATGCGTAGTTTTGATTTTACAAAACTCAGAATTGATGTGGAGGAATTTCTGCCGCATCCGCATGGTGTGGTTCATCTCGGTTACATTTCGGCGCTTCCGCTGCCGCGGTCGCTGTGGCCATCAACGTGTGATGTGCTGCCCATACCTGTCGACGACGACGGTGCAGTGGCCGGGACTGCATGCGCCCTGGTCCACGTACGGTTCAGACGTCGCAAGCCGTTTATGGAAACGTGTCGCTTCTACATATGTACCTCTACTTTCGGTTGGCACGGCACTATCCAACCACATGACACATGTTACCGGCCTTCTGATGATGTTAATTACCTCTACCTTCCTAGGAGTAGTAGAATACTTAGTGCATCATCTTGAAGCATATATATATATCGCAAGCTGCTTATGAAAATGACAACCATTTCGGTTAGTATACTTCGGGCCTGTTTACTCTGGTTTCTAGTTCTATGCAAAAATTGGTGTTTGTTTAATAAAATAAAATATTTTAAACTTCTAATTTAAATATTAAAGGAACAAAATGACTCAACAAAAGACTCTCGATCAGCCCACAACTCTATTTCTAAAGCCAGTAATAGTCAGCTCTAGCTCTACGAATTTGTGAAGCACAGGGCCTTTGCAAGGAAATTCCTTGCTTTGTAGAGTGATTTATCTTGTTAACGAATAACAACTTCCCACATGGAGATATCCAAATTAACATCCATGCATAAAATCCAAACACGAGGACCACCCTGAACAATGGCGACGGGGATGGTGTCTCGTCCCAGCCGCAGCAGCGTCCGTTCTCAGTCTCAGACGACGGTGATAGTGGCTTAGAAGGACGGGAGCTTGGCGCGATGGTGGGGATGTAGAGCAGATCGTGTTAGAACATTTGGGATCTCTAGGAGTAGATCAGTGGGGTCTTAACACTAAATTGTTTAGAGAGAAGATCAGTAAAGTAAGCTTCAGAGTAATAGATAAAGTTTAAAGTTTTCGCTGCTATGGTAAATGAATTTATTCTCCAATTATTTTGAACCAACGTGATATTTAATTGGAGAAATAGAGAAACAGAGAAAAGAGTATTTAAAGATGATTATGATATTGTTATTTTCTGAGCAAAGTTGATGATAACAATATTATAATTTGTTTATGAGTTTACGTTTAAAGTTCAAATCTCTGTTAAATTTTGCATCAAAGTGACCAAATTTTCAGTGAATAGATAAAGATCAAGAAATGTTTTTTTTTACCTGTTTCCGCTGCAATGATGATGATTATTTTCTTATTAAATTCGAACCAACGGGAGAATTTAATTTGAGGAGTAATGTTTTCGAGATAATTGAGGTTTCCATACGTTATTTCCATTTCTGCCCAAATGTGATGTGGAATTAATGAAAAGGATGATGTTTTATTCTATTTCTGCCCAAAGGTGATATAGAGTAGATCAAAAAGTTTTCAGAGTTTGATGAGCATTGTTGATTGATTATTGTTGAATATTTTGTCAGACAAAGTTTTCATGAAGGCAGAAAAGAAAATGAGCTGAGTACTTGTGACTCAAAAGATGAAACGTATAAGCTTTGTAAGCTTGAAGGCCATTGCATCAGAGACTGTGTTCTCTATAAAGAATGGATTGAAAAGAAAAGAATTCAAGGATATTGATCCAAGAAAAGAGATAGACCATTGAGAGTTTAGTTTGAGAAATGCTTCTCATGTACTCTCTATGAAAAAGAATTTATATCCATTTTCAGTCATCATGATAAGAGATGTAATAAGTCATATGCATGTTTAATTTGACCAACGTCAGATTAAGCATGTGTGTGAAAGAATATTCGGATTTATTTCTGAATCTGATGATTGAATATGCAGTCAAGAGAGTCAATTCTGGCATTTATGTCCCTTATACGGAGTTACCCGCATGGCGGGAAAAGTTTGTGACAATACCCGTATGGCGGGAAAAGTTTGAGAAAATACCCGCATGGCGGGGTAAAGTTGGAACAATACTCATGTCAGAAAATTCCGCATGGTTGTCCCACATGGCAGGAGAAAGTTGTGATGGCTCATGTGCTTTTAGTGTATTCCACACTGGGAGAAAAGTATGGAGTAGCTCTTATGCTATCCTAGCATTGACTGTGCACTTCTATTGTGTCATAGTCATTAACCACTCAATGAGTTTAAGGAAAATAGAAAGTTACAGATGAATCTAAAGATAAGAATGACATGCGAGTGTGACTTGCGGAAGTACTAATAATAAAGAACTCTGTTGAGTTCTTGAAGTGGAATGAGGAAAAAGTACTCCTATACGAATAAAAAGATAACTTTGTTTTGCATGATATAATCATGTGGATGAAGTAAGTAATCAAAGTTTCCTCATTCACAAGAGTTCTGAATGGTTTTCAAATTGTGGCAGAAAAGTTCATGCCACATTTCGAGGGGGAGTATGACAGTCATAATAACGATACCCCTAAAGCAAAGAAATAGTTAAATTTCTGAACGGACATTTTATGGTTCTGATGGGAAGATAGCGTAGTTAGCCGGTATTCATATTGGACAAGTTTCAAAGTTATTAAAGCGGTGCTTAAAGTGCCATATGAGAAAAGTTTTAGCAGAATAAACCCAAGTAAGAAAAGTTTAAAGATACACTATCTTTATAGAAGATGGATTAATCTGGGGGAGCATGATATGGGGATACCTAAGTGATTCAAGAGAAATAAACTTGTCAATACCTGCTGATGTTGTATGGCTTATACAACACCTGTTGTTTGCTTTTCAAAGAAGATCAATAAGTAAACAAGGATCTTGTGATACAGGAGCCTATAGAATCAATTGCCTCTTAGCAATGAAAGAGCAATTACAGCCCCATATGAAAGAAGTGCCAATAGTTGAGGCCTCAGATGGTCTCAGAGAATAAGAAAATCAGATTTTTCTGATGACTGTAAAGTCTATGTTAGTGAAATTCAAATGGAGGGTAATCCCACCTCATTTGAAGAAGCCATGAAAGGCACCCGCTTTTCTAAATGGCAACGAGCTAAGGATGCTGAAATGAAATCGCTAATTGCCAACGGTGTTTGCGACTCGGAAGTAATTCCCAATGGAGCCAAAACAGTAGGCTGTAATGGGTCTACAAGACGAAATGTGACTCCAAAGGGAATATGTAAAGATGTAAAGCGCGACTTGAATCGAAAGTTTTGCGTGAAGAGAATGAATAGATTACAATGAGTGCTAGTGGCACATCATGATCTGAGTTACATCAGATGAAAGCAAAGACGGTTTTCCTTAATGGGGATCTAAAGAAAACAATTACATGGCACAACCAAATGGTTTTGTCATGAGAGGAAAAGAATTTGGGACATCGTCAGAAGAAATCCTTTTATGGATGAAAGACAAGTCTATAGACAGAGGTATTTAAAAGGTTAACAGATTAAAGAGAAATTTTGGGTTTTCAAAGAGAATGAGAGGATAATTGCATTTGTACAAAAGTAATAGAATGGGAAATTCAATTTTCTAGTCCTGTATATGTGAATGACATTTTACTTGCTAGTAGTAATGTCAATTTACTATAGGCGAAGAAGAAGTTCTTGTCCTCAAGGTTCAATGAAAATGTTCTCGGTGAAATGTCCATCATTATAAGAATTGAAACTCACCGAAATAGAAGAAAGGGGGTATTAGGACTATCGCAAAAGCATGCTAAGAAAAGATCAAAGAAATAAAGTATGCATGCGAGAAAACCTACGCCTGGAGGTTGGTTCACCATAGATGAGAGCGAACGAAATCCGAATTGTATTAGGTCCTTTGCCTTCATGTTCCTCCATGCTATGCATGATCTTGGTCTTTGTCCAAAAGTGCTCATTTATAGCTCAAAAACCTGCGTAAACCAAAATCCTCCAAAAATACATGCATATGCGAAAACGGGGTTATTTCAAGTGCCAAGTGGCGGGTTAGTATATGAATTGGTCCCAAAACACCACTTAATTAGCACTAAAAGTGTACGTATAACGAGCATCAACAGTCTTGACCGAGGGCTGCCGTCCCTGGAAGGGAAGAGAGAGAGAGGTGGGGGAGGTGAACTGGTGGGTGGAGTGGAGCGGATAGGGTCTGGAAGGGAAGAGAGAAGGGAAATAAAGAAAAAAAAGAAAAAGGGAGGAGAAAGGGGTTGGTGGTTGGAGATGTTGAATAAAATATGGGGTAGTTGATATAGAGTATAGGATATAGAATACGACGAGTGCGGGAGAAGTTGATATAGAGGAGAGAATCTTGATGACCAGACAGAAATATTCCTTTTAGAGGATGACGAGTGCGGACAGCCTGAGGCCACAGTTGTCTCGATGTATGGCACAAGGGCAATGTCATATTCGGTTTCACGTCTTCATAGCAGGCGTGGGGACTAAGACCAGGCCCAACCCTTCAAGCTGGATGAGTGCCCCAGCTTCCACATTTGCACAAAATCTCCCCATCAGTAAAGATGGTGGCTTGCAGAGTAGAGTGCAGCCTACGGAGGGAGCACTCTCTTCATCTGACAAAAGTTCAAGGCTGTGCCAAGCATTGTGTTGAGGTGAATTTGCACTCGAGCTCACCTGACAAAGCTCTGGACTGCATGCAAAAGTGAACTGAAATGAAAGAAAGATGGGACCTCTGACAGATGCCTAAACGTTGGTCTGGGCTGGGAGCTCGGCTGCCCTGTCCATCGTGGCCGGTCCTTTTTCTCTAAAGCCACCAACTTTGATCTCCGCATTGGGCCTGCCCTAAGATGTGGCCGGGGGCGGGGGCGGGGGCTATATGGCAGACCACGGCACCACCGGCGAGGGCGGGGGCGACGCACACGTATCACGTATGGGATGTGGCCGCATCCTTTCCGCCTATGATCTAAGGGACTCGAGCCCTATGCTTGAACATGTGAGCCGATCGAGCTGCAGTTCCCAGACAACGGAGCCAAGAGCGAGGAGGGTCCCTATCTGGCTACTGGAGGCTAGTAAAACAACATAGATATAAAGCCCATTGAAGCTCATAGCATTGTTCTTCTTTCTCCTCTCGACAGGCACCCCTCGCCACTGCCCCTGCCGCCTCCACCACCGCCCCGGCCGACGGCTCGCGCCGTCGCGCCGTCCGCCCACCTCCCGCCCCCCGCCTCGCGACCCCGCCTTTCCTAACGAGCTTGGCGTCCTCGCCCCCGCCGGCGGCATCGCCCACCGGGGGTCCGGCCTTGCCCGGCCGACGGCGCTCCCGCGCCGCCGCGCCCTCCGCCGCCCAGCCAACCATCGCCGCCCCTAGCCCCCTCATCTTCTATGTCCGGAGGACATTGGAACCACAGCAACCCCAACTCCAAACCCTAACCCTAAGTGCTGCCGCTGCTACCGCCTCCCCGACCGGCGGTGACCTCGCCACCGACCGCCCCGCCCACCTGCCAACCCCTCTGTGCACAAGCGAGCGCCGCGCGAGAGAGAGAGAGAGTCAGGAGGAAGAAGAAAACACGGGCGAGAGAGAGCTGGAGGAAGAAGATGACAGAGGGATCCAACGATGGAGAGGGTGGAAGCCATCTGGCTTCCGGATGCTATATAGGTTCTCCGAGAGCGAGTCGTGATCCTTTTTGCCACGCGCAAGGGCCCATGTACGTTCGATGCTTCTGCCATCCACGCACCGATCATCTTGCGTGGGTTCCCATCACCGTGACCGCAGAGGAACTTTCATTCCCTGCAGGGACACGACATGCTCCGTGCAGGAATGGGAACAGGCCTGACCCGACCTAGCTCTGGCCTTGGACTTGGTCCCATGGCTTCGAGGCCAATTTCTGAGATTATGGGCCGACCTAATTTATCTTTTAGTTGTGGCCTCGATGGTCCAATGGATTTCACGGGTTGACCCAAATTATTAGACTAGGCATAATATTAAGGCCCCGTTTGGCAGAGCTCCCAGAACTGATTCTCGGCTGAATCCAGCAGGAGCTCTGCCAAACGATTTTTCAGAGAGAAGTGATTCTCAGCTGATTCTGTGAAGTGATTCTCTGAAATGAACTAAGGGGCTGAAAGCTGAAAAAAGTAGCTTCTCCTGATTCTGTGAAGTGATTCTCCATCCTGATTTTGAGAGTTTTTGGTAGAGAATCAAAGAGAATCACTTTCAGCCACAGAATCACTTCTCTCGGAGAATCAGCTCCCATAGAGAATCAGAATCAAGTGAAGCTCTACCAAACAGGCCATTAGTGCTATGTACATGTAATACTATGTAGTGTAGAGGCTAATAAAAAAGAGTTTTGGGTTGACTGTATATGGCCCATTGGGTCGATAGGCTCCTGCTTTATGGGCCCTTTTTTGATTTTGAGGTCGGCCCATCGGCCTTGCTTTTGTGGGTTAGGTCAGCAATCCACTGGGTAAACCCGGCTCATTCACGTCCTAGCTCTATGGCTGAAGCTACTTTCACAAGTAGTATAGTTCCCACATATTAAAGTTTTTTGAGAGGATATTGGGCCCGCACAATGAGTTGGACTGACGAGGAAGAAGACCGCGAGACTAGTCTTTAGGACTTCGGCAGTGTTCAGATGGGGGCACAAATTTTTTGCACTCTACTTTGACCACTAATTAGGGGTACTAAAAAAAGTCAGTTTACAAAACTATCTCCACAACCCCCTATGACAAATTTGCAAGACGAATCTAATGTGGCTTTTAACCGTATGATTAGAAGATGATTACTGTAGCATTACTGTAGCAAATTATGGATTAATTAGCTAGGCTCTTAGATTCGTCGCGCAAAGTTGCACTCATTTGTGAAAAAATTTTATAAATAGACTTCATTTAGTACTCCATGCATGCAAGATTCCTTAAAATAATTTTTTTTTTGACTCCAAGCATCTGAACACGGCCTTCCAATCAAAACCCTTGGTATCCTCGAGGCCGAGAGACATGAATGTAGGCATTAACTGCCTGGCGCCTGCATGTATTCCCAAGGACTACGAAGACGAAGTGGCGCCCTCGCCCTATAAAATCAGGCCAAACACCGGCGGTTTCCGCATCATCGATACCCCCACTCCCATCATCATCTCCAATCTCGGCCACCTTCGCCGCGCCTAAACAATAGCAATGGGAGGGTTCGTCAGCAAGGCTGTCGACGCCGTAAAGGCGGCGGCGGCGGCCGTTGCTAGAGCCGCGCGCAAGGCGGCGAGCTACGTCGCCGCGCTCTTCCGCTCGGCGTGCGCGGCCTTGAAGAGAGGCGTCGCGAAGCTCATCGAGCTCTTCTCCCAGCTGCCGAAGGAAGCCAAGATCGCCATCGCCGTCGCGGCAGTAGTCGTGGGGCTCGCGGCGGCTCTGTTGGCCATTTCGCTCTGCTTTTTGCCGGCTGGGGCGGCGGCCGGGGCCATGATGCCCGCTCCAGGCGCCGGCGGCCTCATGATCCTTCGGTCTGTGTTCGAGGCCAACGCGGCGCTCTATTTCGCCGTGCTCCGAATTGCCGGTCCGGCGGCCGCGGTAGCGTCACTTGCCTTGGCCGCGTGAAGCTGTATCTGCCTCCATAGTCCTGCGCTACCGCTTTTGCAGTCCCATTTTCATGTCCCTTTTTCTTCTGTTTGGTTAATCTCTGTTCGTCATTTGTACTGGCAGTCTGTTCTTATAGCTTGGTCGTAGTAGCTGGAGAATCTGCATGTCATCAGAAATATATGAACTTTGGCTACGTTTTATTCTTAAGTTATCCAATTGTCATGCATTTTCGTAGAAGTATCTGTCATTTAGATCTAAATACCACTTTGCATTACGTTACTACATTAGTTTTGTACTTGTTATTTTTTATGTTAAAATGTTGGGAGTCTTAGTTCTTTGATCTTTGGTACCATCCATATGAATTGGAAAATACATAAGAAAAAACGTAGAGTCACTGAAACTTAACAGGTGGTCAGCCGAATTGTAATTTGGGGAACCCGAAAAACTGAAGGGGTTGCGCACAGGATGTCGTAGATCCGGATGGCTATATATGGATTTGCGCGGTCCATTTTGTAATTACAAGTGTCCCTTTTCTTTAGTATTGAACTCTTGATCTTGACTTTCTATTACTAGATTAAATCGATTTGAGCTTTTTTTCTAAAAAAAGATTAAAGTTATCGCTGAGCCACCAATAGGAGCTCTGTAGTTGCGCTTGCATAATTTCTTCTAGACATTTTCCTTTGATGTCTGCAGCAATATCCGGTACTCTCTGTCCACTGTGCTGGCAATTGGTGGAAATCATGCTTGCATTGTTTGTGGGGGCATCCATAGCCGATACTCTTCAAGTGGTTTGCAAGATCTTGTTGCTAGCGACGAATTGTTGTTGCGCCATCAATGTGATACAAAAATCATACTCTAATTCTAACAATGTTAATCTTGTCAGATAAGATTTATGTACTGATAGAGTTAGTTGTACATCAAAATATTATCCTAACATAATACGCTATATAATCTCTAATTACGATTCCTGCACCAAACCAGGGCTTCCCATTGGGCCACGTCTACATAAAAAAGCTACCCCTTGGATCGGTCATCAATGGTCGCGGGGTGTTAGACTTTAGCAAATGCCTGGTCCGAGCACCCACGCCACGCGTACCGGCAAGCAACCCTGCACGGCATGGCCTGGCACTGGTCCGAGCACCCACGCCACGCGTGCCGGCAAGCAACCCCGCACGGCATGGCCTGGCACGAGCATCCACAAGCGCCAGCCAGTGGGCCCGTCTCACCGACCCATTTTCTGCTGCATCTTGTGGCCGCTGCCCCCCGGCGGCTTCGACTTTTCCAGCACCACCAACTTGCCCGACATCTATTGCGACACGTTTCACAATACAACTTTTGCAACTTTTGCAACTTGCCCGTTCGGCTGGCTGATTCGGCTGGTGGCTCGGCTGATTTTCTGTGAAAGAAAAGTACTGCTGACTGGCTGGTTGGTTGGTGGCTGGGCTGATTTTTTGTGAGGTGAAAGTACTGCTGGCTGGTGTCAGCACCCGCAGAGCCGCTCCTCGCTAGATCCGAGAGAGCAGCACAGAGTGACGATGGGCCGTGGGCATGAGCACAAAGCAAGTTGACGATGACAAACAACACTTGACGGTGCAGACAGAGGGGGGCCTCGAGCAGCCTCGCTGTCGCGCGCCCCGGGAGCCACCACGGTCGGCCGAGGCGAGGTTCCTGCACCGCTGCTCGTCGCCACCGGGAGGCACTCAGAGTACGCCATGCCGAGAAGGGCAACAACTCTGGCTCCGATGTTGGGGAGCTTAGAGTTGGTCCTGTGAGAAAGTAGCTGCTTGGAAACGGTGCAAGGCTAGCGTGAGCCAGAAGGCCAGAACGCTGGTGCAAGATTTTTTTTTTCCATTGTTCAACGAATTTACTAATACTTCAGACAGTGTTGAGATACCTCAGTGATGGGGCCTAAGCTAGTCTCGATCACACATTTAGACATTCTCACAGCCAAACCAATTCCCCATAATGTTACCACCAAACAATCGGCAAGTCAAGCTAGCGGACCCATGTAGCGGCCAAAACTGTCATGCGAAAATAGTGTCAAGGGGAGGCTACCAACAGAGTACAAGAAACGGCGAAGAAACGCATATAAGTGTTATTACTCGGTGAACTTGTATAGCAACAATGGTCCATATACACGGCTCCTACTCAAGCAGCTCATCCATTGGCCATAAGCGGCAAAGCCGCGAGCTTTTCTAGTTTCAAATGAAAGGAGTAACGTAGATAATTCCTAGAGAGGAAACAGTTAAGGCTCGGGCGAAATTAAAGCATGCAGCATCAACTGTCCAAGATGCCACGATCACATGCGCAACACGACATGACTAAGCAAGCGGCTTTTCTTCGGTAACCAAGCGAGTGGGCGCTGCTTTGTTTCCCTTTTCCACTTTTTTGGTAGCTGTTTCCCTTTTACCACCTCGCTCCGACTTTAAGCCCCCATCCATGTCCACTAGCTCACTAGCTCACCAGCAGCTAAGCAAACCAGAGGCCAGAGCACAGGTAGAGGCAAGCACCAGCCATGGCCATCCCCTTCGCTAACCTCTCGGCCGTCGTCACGGGCGCGGTAGAGGCGGCCAGGGCCGTGGCCACCGAGATGCTCCCGGCGGCCGTCACGAGGGACGCCGTCGTCGAGGCGACGAAGGCCTCGGCCGCGTGGCTCGTGAGCCACCTTTGGGCCTGGCTCGCCGTGGCGAGGGCCGTCGCCGCCGACCACCTCCCGACCGGCGCCGCGGCGGCGGCGGCGGCGGCGAGGACCGTCGCGGGCTCCGCGGCCGAAGCCTCGGGGCCGTGGGTCCAGACGGCGGCCAGGCTCCTGCGCGGCCTCTACGGCTGGCTGGTCTCCGCGGTCGTCAAGAAGCTCGACGCCGCCGCCGAGAGGCTCATGGCCGACGCCGCGGCGTGGCTCATGCGCGGCCGCGGCGCCGCCGTGTACGCGGCGCTGGCGCTCGCGCTCCTGGCCGCGGCCTTCATCGGTGGCGCCATGTGCGCGCTCACCTGCCGGAGCATGAAGGGGCCAGGGCTCGGCGGTGCGCGCGTCCCCCGCGCCGTGTTCGAGGCCAGCCCCAAGCGCTACTACGCCGCCGTGCGGGCTGCGCGGAAGGCGAGTCGCGGAGGCGGCGGCGGATGCAGCCTGCTTCCGGTCGTGCTTGTCGTCGCATGCGCAGCTTACTTGGCTAGGATGATGCTTTAAATAAGCTAAGTGGCCCTTAGAAGCACTAAGAGCATGCCTGCAAATCAAACATGCATATGCTTTGCGATTGGTGATTTGGTATGTCACGTTTTAAATCTTCTATGTCTCACTCTTAATAGCTCGTAAAATCCATGTACGCATGCCACTTGATTTGAGGATCGGAGACCTAGTACCTTGGGTGTTCAAAAATTTAGACGGCTATTATCTATTTGATTTACCACATCGTACATAGACTGGGACAGATAATTTGTTCAAGGGGGCTGTCTGTATGACTTCTGCAAACTATTTAATGCGTGTATGCATCCATGATCAAACATAAAATAGATCTCTATGTACAATTTTATTTCAGATTTGATTCAGATTCAGATTCTCTTTCTCAGGTTCAGTGTCGTCCTCGACCCATGATATTTGGGCTTGTTTTTTTCGGCCCAATAACAAGTTTCATTTTGATGTTTACAAGAGTGCCATATCAACAAATTATAATTAATTGATGGATGAAACACCCTCATACAATGCATAGTTTCATTTTGGTGTTTCATTCATATTTAATTCTAAGACACATTGTGTCTTGGAAATAGTGTATATGGGTTTTATCTAGATGAAACTCCTTCCATCTCTCTCCTCTTGAAAATTTTGCCATGCCATTAAAAGTGCTTATATGACACCATATTTAATGAAAATGAAACTCCTATTAGGAGTAACCTTAGGGAATTGTAACTGGGCTTCGGCACGCCCCTGAGGCCCTGATTGCTTCAACACAGCCGCTGGCCAGGCCCAGTCCATCTTCACATCACCACCGAGAGAAGGACTGTGGCTACGGCCCACGGGCTGCGGGTCGTATCAACTTCATTCACATCAGCCCAATCTCTGCAATGCGCCAATGCTGACATCGCTTCTCTCTTCTTCTGAAATAAAAAGGAGACAAAGACCTGACATTGACACCGCTTTTCAGAAAACAAAATCGATTATGCTACTCATGGAACTAATTAAAAAACTGCACAATATGTTATTCATAAAAATTCTCAAAAATGTTGTAATTATATCAGATCATAAGGAATCACTTATTCGTAATAGAGGCCATATTTAGAAGCCGTGCCCCGCAACTCAGAGGAGGTCATATTGAGTGACTAGTTGAATATAATATGGCTTTATGTTTTTTCATATCATTACGAATGAATAGTAACGTCTTCTTGACATTGACAGAATAATTTGCACTTATACGCAACAGTATGAACTTTTCTTGTGGTTTTTCACTTTCACAGAAAGAGAAAACAATAAGACCAAAATGTAATAATAAAACTGGCAATATTGGGCCACTCTAGTATTATTATTTATTGGAGGAGGATACGCTCATTTGATAAGACGCAATCTTTTCCATTTGCTCATTTAATCCAGTCTTTTTCCTGCTTTTCTTAGAGGCCTTAATCTTGAAGCAAACACCCAACCTAACAAAAAAAAGGAGCTCCATAACCATCATCATGGGTCTGATCCTAGCTTTATAACCACACGCCTTAAAAATTTCTAAGACACCATGGCACATGCATGTGTGGAGCTGTGTCCCCAGCATGGCTCACCAACCCCTCCATCCCAGTTTGCACGCTTTTCTGGCATGTGCATGTCACATTTCACATAAACATCCACTGTGCAACTGAAATTGACATCTATATATGAGTGCATCCCGGGCCTCCATGCATGTTTGCAGATACCTAATCTTGTTAGTTTCAGCACACATATCGACTCCTTATAGGCTAGCTAATTAATGGTATGAGCAGGAGATCTGCTAGCCTCATTGGCTCCTCAGGTACTTCCTAAACTATGCCTACCTCTGATGACGAGGAGACTTTTGGCCAACAATGGAATTAAGCATCTAACCTGTCATGTCCTGGTGATTCCTGAGTAGCTGTGTGTGACTTTGTTGTGCCTAACTTATTATGACTGCCATGTTGTGCTCCTTTTAGTCTTCTATCTTGTGGAGTCCATGTCCTGAAGAAAGACAAATCAAATAGTAACAATCAAGCTGAGAATATTGTGGTTAAGGATTCAGCTACCAACTCCAGCTTCTTCTCCTCTAACACAACTTTAAAGATATAATTAGGCTGCCGCTGTCAAGAATTCAAGATCCAAGCTAGTCTACATTGCTAGACTGTCTGACTCCCGTTTGGACAAGACGAGCTTGAGCATAACTCCATGTCCGGCTGGTAGCTTAATTAATTAGCGCGGACCGTGAAGTGAACAGGTAATAACGCGCGCGTAACTATTCCGGGTCAATGGCGACAAGGACGGCCTGGAAAATGCAACGCATCAGCGTTAATGCCTTCCTTGACAGCGTCGTTGCCCCTGCTTTGGGCTGTGATTGAGAAATGCTAACGAAAAGTGACTAGCTGAGGAGGACGACCTGATTGGTCCAAGTAGCACAGGAATCTCATCTGTGTGTGTGTATATATATATATATATATATATATATATATATGCTCTGCCCAGATGTGCTCCATCTCTTTCTCTTGCCTCAAAGAAAAAAGAAGAAGAAGAAGTGCTCCATCTCCATCTCCATTATTGTGCATGTCGATGGGTAGTCAACTCGTTCATTTGTCTGGGCCCTATAGACATGGGAATGCGAAGTTGTATGCGTAGTACTATATGCCAAGTGTTCGGTAGGTAGAATCTTGCATGCACAGGCCCTACCGACAGATTATTGCCAAACAATTCATGCCTACTTTTCGTCGCCTTAACCGTGCTTGAGATGCACGGCTAATGTTACCATGGAATATTTTGCTCAACTTTCTAGAACCGAATCCACATGTTCCTTGGCAAAATGTTGTTAGGCTTGTCACCTTCTCGAAATTTGATTCATGGGAAGCATGTGGATCTAACAGTCTAACACTCGTGCAATGAAGCATACTTATTTCTAGGTCTTCATATGAATTATACCTTCTCATTCATATATTTATTTTATATTTCAATAAAAACAACCTTCATAAATTAAACTGATGGTCTCCGGACTGAACATCGTATATACATTCGCTCGGAGACCGTACATATTTTCAATAGGAAAAAGTCTAAATTACTCCCTCAACTATAATCAAAGTCTAGATAACCCCTAAACTATTTTTTTGGTTCAAATAACCCCCTAAACTATGTCAATTGGTTCAACTTACCCCTCAATTGAATATGTCTTTTTTGTATCTCAACATACAAATAGAGTTTTAAGTTCAAATTTTGTGTTGTGATAGTTGACATCATAACTTATATTAGAAAAGTACATTATGATTTTTTTAGTATTATTTTAATAGGCTAGTATGTTTAATTATAAATTAATCATAAGTTGTATAAAAATTAAGTGAAAAAATATATGATGTTCTCTGTCATCCTACAAAATTGAACTTAAATCTCTATATCTGTGTGGAGAAACAAAAAAGATAAACCTTACTAAGGGGTAAATTGTACCAATTGGCAAATATCTGGGAGTAAATTGAACCAAAATATAGTTCAGGGGCTAAAGGTTAACTAGACTTTTGACCATAGTTGAGGGGGTAATTTAAACTTTTTCCTTTTCAGTATTTCAATAAACTTTCAGTTTATCTAAATGTATGTGTTTCAAAATCATCCTAGTGATGCAGGTAATATTTGGAATTCCATGATGGCAATGCTATCCTCGAATTAGCACGGATGAACAATGTCAGGTGAAGTTTTGTGAATTCTAAACGGTAGGTCTTTAACAACCGACGGCTTCATGTGGCTGGTTCAGAAACACACCGTCGTCGCTGTGTTAGCAAGCAACTATAGTGACCGATTGACACGCCATGTATTTATGCATGTGCTGCTTGCATCTTCCTTGGCCAAGACAACAAGCACCAAACATATTACAATACGTGCTGCGGCCCACCGTACTGCCGTCGAAACCCCATGCGCATCAGCGCGTGTGCCATAGAAACCTGCGCGCGCATCAGTTCCCCACTTATACGGTTGTACCTGCAACAACACAGTTCCATGCACCAATTCATACCCCTACTTGTTTATCAAAAAAAAATAATCATACCCCTACTTGTTCATGACAGTTCTAGAAATGCTAGCTTTCCTGATAGTTTTCATGAGTGACCAACAGTTTCATTGCTTTTTATTATTTTCTATCTCTAGAGTAGCTGACAATTTTTTCTAGCATAATTCACATCTTTTCCGTAGTTTTATTTTTACCCAATCACCACCAACATCATTCCCAATAAAAACTCATTATCCATTGGTATAGTACATATTATCAAAAATACATTAGAAATAGTACATATTATCAAAAATACATTAGAAATTATCCGTCTTGTACGGACAGTCGGTTAGTTTTGTAGTGAAAACCACCACACTTCCTATAACTGCTAAGCTGTGCACCATGACAAACAACACATGCCAAAAACAATAGAACATGAGCTGATGATCAAAGAAATGGAGGTTGACCATGCATCAAAAAAGGAAACGACAATGATAAGATTTCTCTCCCTCTCTCTTGACTCCTATAGCTTGTCACTTGTGACTTGTGAGACGGTGAGAGAGATGCATGCAAACATAAGTGGATGGCAACGTACCAATAATTCTAGAGCGAATCCATAGAGCTCCTTTTGGCCCAACCAAGCAACTCGATCGCTTCTTCTCCCAGTGTACGTGCATTCTTCTGAATTCCATATCAGTATGACTAAGAGAGTATGAATAGACCAATATGAATGAGCAACAAGCCAACACATAGCAATTAGCGTACTAGCATTAGCATTAAGTATATGTAGCGACTGAGATCTTCAAGCCAACTAACTCTCTGATAGCCTACAATTTTCTACTGCCCCCTCTTGTCAAGTCTCATATTAATGATCAACCGCACAAGTGCACAATTGCAGCAGCGGTTGGAAGCGACATCCTTTCAGGGCAGCTCGGGTTGGATCAGAAGAGGCCGGGCCGGCTCTCCAGTCGGTGCTTAGCGGGCTGCAAGTGGGGTACCCTGTCAGCAATTGGTGGAGGATCCTTGCTCCAACAATTATGCTCGTCATATAAACCTACAGCCCGGACTTATCAACAGACGTGTCTATTCTTCGTAACTTTAACAAAATATTTGTTGTAGATATTTGTGTAGTTATGCTTATGTGAGGGTTTCCATCACAAAACTGAGGAGCATTTTTAAAAAGGGGAAGTGGGCACAGAAAGTTACAATATCACTCATTGAAGTCAAGTAGTTTAAACTTAGATTATATATGATGTTTTTACCGGTTAGGATGTTAGTACCTTAGCTTTATAAAAATACACCTGTAATCTTCAATAACTGTAATAATCTCATCATAAACCCAGTCTTGCTCCTTGTAGTTAAATTAACAAAGACTAAAAAAGAGCAATCTATTTGATTAGGACAGGTTATATTGCTCATAACATACTAAAAAAGAGCAATCTATTTGATTAGGACAGGTTATGTTGCTCATAACATAGTGTTTGTGAGTTGGTAACAATAATGATGCATGCCAAAAAACATTCTGTAGTGTTGAAAAAAAACATTTCTAGATATGTATTTACATTTTTAGGATTGCTTCCTAGATGGTAAGCTCAATACAGCTTGCTAGAGGAATGTGTCATTTTTTCTATTCATTAGTTCGAACGATATAGGATGGATTTGCTTCTCCTACTATCGAATTCTAGAAGCAGGTTAGCATAATAATGGTCTAGAAATGAGGTATTTTTAGTTGGATGTTCAAATAGACAACAAAGAGGAAAAAAAAAAGCAAAGGAGCTCTGGTGTCCATGGAGGAAAACTGATATAAAGGAGAGATAAAGATGCTAAAGTGTACTAGTTGTGAATAGTTATAAGTTAATATATAAGCTTGGGTCATGTTGTGGAGCTCATCTCGATATTTGAGTGTGAAATTAAGACAAAATATATTTGACTCATGATTATGATTTTTTTGGGGGCTGGGGGGGGGGAGGGGGGCTCCTATGCTTTCCATTTTTTGCTTCACTGACACATTTGACTGTATTCCATGGTTCTCTCCACAGCTAGTAAAGCAGGAGCTGAGAATATCACTATGTAGCAAGTCAAGGTTATACCAAGATTGTTAGTATCGGGATACTAGGTAGTATCATTTTTGGTCAAGCAGTATCGGATCGTAGTATCGTATCGCAGTATCGGGATACTATGAGATTTTTTTTAGTTACAAGATGTTATTTACATACTAAGTATACATTTGGTGAATATATTGTGATATCTCTGTATGAAAATAATATTGGAGATAATTTATGACTTTTAGTTTTAATATATAGAAGAAAAAGTAGAGAATGAATAAAAAAATTGATTATTGGCTGTTATTTTGTGGGCCATCGCCCACCAGCCTACTTCCCAGCAAAGTACGTAACTTACCGTAATACTAACAGCAAAGCCATCCTTCCTGACCACCGCGGTCCACGCATGCGCCGCAGTTCTTTCCCGGTTGCTTCTCTCCAACCGCATCAGCGAGCACCGTCGCAGGCCAATATTTTTTGCCGCTAACCATAATATTTCATCGGATCCTATAAAATCGCTCATGTGTCGTGATTCTAACTATTATACGACTTGTAGCGCGATCCTACTTCGATCCTACCCAGAAACGATTCTGGTTGCGATCCATGTCGTTAGGTCCCCGTAGTAGCTTAGTATCGCATGATACCGCGATACTGATAACCTTGGGTTAGACAAATTAGTTGTAAAACCAAACTCACCCTACAAAGCTAAGAGCATTATCTTAATTATTAAAATCTGCGGTGGATGGGTTGAGAAGAGGAGTACGATACGTTCCGAGGGTTTTTGTACAGTTTTGTCTGAAGGTTTTTATATGGCAGAAACCATTGCACTCGAACAATTATTCACAATACGAAAATATAACATTTTATTCCTCAAATGGATTTAAGGTATTACTGTGAATAGTTCAGCTGCAGAGCTGCAGTGCAGCCATGGTTGCGCGCTGTAAAACCAAAAACCAGAAGAAACCAGGGTGTACGAGGGAGGGCGAAAATGAAATGGAGACGCATGACTGGAAAGGATGCCTTTTGCTGTCTTTCCTTTTACGTCAGCCGGCGAAGAACTACTTCCTCTCCCTCCCTTCTCCCCGGCCCCCCTCTCTCTCTCTCATCATTCTCAGATCTCTCCCTCCCCCGCCCTCCCTTGCTCTCTTTGAATCCTGCCCACCTCACCATCCTCGCATTCCACCGCTCGCCTTCGCGGATCCCACCGCCGCTTCATCGCCGGTGTTCCTGCCTCTCTGCGTCCGCGGTCCCGGAAGCGGCTGCCGGGTCATCCGTGGCCGGAGTCGAGCCCGCCGCCTCTGGGGGGTGGGTTTGCCGGATGGTTATCACCTCCTGATCCATCCGGACCCCGGATCCGCCGCAAAGACGGCGCCTTTGTGGGCTCTCCGCGCCATGCAGGAGGGTTTGGCGCGTCGGCGGTGAGGCGGGCCTCTGGTTTAGTTCTTGCGTTGGACTAGTCCGGAGATGCTTCGAGGAACAGGGCACGGGGGCGGCGATGCGCGAAGGCGGGCACTGGAGCACCGCCGCTCGTCGCGGCGGCGCCTTCCAGGGTGGATCTGGTGGCTCCTCGGGATCTTCCTCCTCGTCGGGTTCATGCTCTTCGTCCTGCACCACAACCAGAAGGAGCAGTTCCGGCCACCCGTCGTGGTAAGTGCCGCAAATTTGAAATTTGGCTATGCATAGCTTTCAGATTGCTTAATTATGACGAGATCTTCGGAAAGATCACTGCTTCGCTGCTATTGCTGGAATTGTGGAGAACTTTCATGCTTTTTAGGTGTTTTTATGTTTTTGTCACCTGCTTCTGCTTAATGGATCTCGATTAGCACAGCAATTTAGATCTTTTGAATGTACACGTGTAATGTTCGTGTTTTCATGTTGTATAGTTGTAGTTATATGAACTGAATGTTATCCATGTTTGTAGAGAACAAGGTTTCTACATTAGTGTGTGAGTATGGCTGGGTGGTAGGCTGTTGAGAATCACAGGACAATTTCCATCCTAGATCTTTATTTGCCGTATTTCAGTATTAGATCCTTTGAAGGCTAGTATTCTCAAGTCGGAAAAGCATGCCGTATTTTATGGAAATCTTAGTTGGCACATAACACTTCGTTGATGGTAGAAAGTGTTTGTGGCTAATCATGATTGGTTGTTAGAAATGGCAAACATGGTATGCAATTTAGGAGTTGGTGTGGTATGATAGATAGGCTGTCCCTGGGCTGCTTTGGTGATCTGTTCAAGAACTTAGGTAGGGTGTTGTTCTCACAAGGTGGTTTCCCATCCTCCCTTTTGATAACAAATACTATCCACATACTAGGAAGATGACTGCTTTCTTCTGAGATGCGTGGACAACATGTAACGGAGAATATCTAATCCGTATTGTACGTCGATATTCAATACTAAATGTGATGTCTTACTTTGATAAATGTGATTGATTATTCAGGGTCTACTTATCGTGTGTGTATCCTAAAAGTATGACATTTGGCAATCACCATGATATTCAAAATTTCTTATTTTCTTTTGGCGTCAAGCGAATTCCAGTAATGCTTAAGCTTCTCTCCTAGTTATATTATTGTATGCTTTCTCAAAATGCAAGTCTCATTGGCTCGTTTATAATATTTGAATTGTATGGATTTGAACCGCTCCAATGAATTGCCTGTGGGAGCGACGTGTGCTACCTGTGATATCTTAAGATAAGCTGAAATCATTAATAGAACAGGGTACTGTTGAGGTATATTGGTGTAGGTTTTCTTTCAGGTAAAGGCCATATGTCAGGTTTTGTATAATTGAAATTGATAATCATAATAGTATGGTTTCTCTTGGCAGAATGATTTGAGGGCTTCTTGAAACAATAAATTTCATTAGTTATTTTGTTGATCAATTCCAGTCTGTAGTTATTTTTAGCTTCAAGGAAATATTAGGTTCTATTGCACTGCCAATATTTAGTGGCAGTTGCCTAAGGGTATATTTTAGGATGACCCTTGTAAGGAAGGTTTCTGTTTGTTCCAAAATGTAGATGTTAATACATTTTTCTATAGAAGTTGATCAGATTTATAGAAGTTTGACTTAGGACAAAACTACAATGACCTACATTTTGGAGCCAAGTGAGTATATATTGATAGCAAATTATAACACTTCATATTATTCTATTTATAGAAAAGTACTTTTGCATTCTTAAGTTAAATTTCCAACACCAAAGTCTGTTGGTAATATTGAGAATCGGCCATTTCATAGTTCCCACATTGACAAGTGTAATGTATCCATATACACAGGCATGTTGTAGTGAGAGTAGTTCCTCAGTTAATCCACAACCACTGCAAATGAAATAGACACCCATTTTTTTTGTGTGTGTTTGTGTGTGTGTATGTGGTTTGTGTGTGTGTGTGTTTTTGTGTGTGTGTGTGTGTGTGTGTGTGTGTGTGTGTGTGTGTGTGTGTGTGTGTGTGTGTGTGCACGCGCGCGCGTGTGTTAGAAGTTTTTCCTTGCAGTTACTGGAAAAGTTCGATACAAGCTAAGACCGAGCTCTTGAATGCTGCCAAAGGTTTGCAAGTGCGTAGCCAGTTATTTTTTTTTATTTATTTGAACTCTACTTCAATGATGACAGGCTGACAGCTGCACACAGAGTTAAACCTTTCTTTGCTGGAAAGTAATGCTGTCATGTTGTAGGGCATTTTACTTTAAATAAACCTTACCAGTTACAGTAACGATGCTACTTTTTCACAACAGTGGATCGTAGTTGAAAGATCGAACTATTTTCCTTCTTTTTTTTAAAAAAAAACTGTTACATCAAATACATTTTATATAATTATTGATTGTCTACTGCTGCTGTAAGCAAAGGTCACTGTTCCACCTATGAAATCTTGTCATCTGCATGATTTCTCATGTTTTTCTTTTGACTTATTTCAGGATAATGGTTCAGAAATTGAGGAAATCCCTCATGAGAAGGTCAATTTCACAGAAGAGCTTTTGAGCAGCACATCATTTGCTCGCCAATTAGCAGATCAGATGACTTTAGCAAAAGCATATGTCATCCTTGCAAAAGAGCATGGCAATCTTCAGCTTGCATGGGAACTTAGTTCGCAGATAAGGAATTGTCAAAGGTTGCTATCTGAAGGGGCAGTTAGTGGGAGAGCAATTACTCAAGAGGAAGCCCATCCTATAATAAGCCGTCTAGCACGGTTAATATACAAGGCACAGGACTCTCACTATGATATCAGCACAACGATAGTGACATTGAAGAGCCATGCCCTTGCACTAGAGGAGCGTGCAAAGGCAGCAATTGTTCAGAGTGCTGAGTTTGGTCAGTTAGCAGCAGAATCCTTACCCAAAAATCTGCACTGCTTGACTGTGAAACTGACAGAAGAGTGGCTTCGGAACCCGAAGCATAGGAGTCGCTCAGAGGAGCAGCGAAATTCCACAAGATTGGTGGACAATAATTTGTATCATTTCTGTATATTCTCTGATAATGTGCTGGCTACTTCAGTTGTTGTCAACTCTACAGTCTCCAATGCAAATCACCCTCAACAGCTTGTTTTTCATGTGGTCACCGACAGGATCCATTTTGGTGCAATGTCAACTTGGTTCCTTATAAATGACTTCAAAGGTTGCACTGTTGAAGTCCGCTGCGTAGATGAGTTCTCGTGGCTGAATGCTTCTTCATCTCCTCTGGTCAGGCAGCTATCTGAGGTGGAAACTCAGGGTTACTACTACTCAGCTGGTTCAAAAAATCCTGAAAGAGAAATAAAATTCCATAATCCAAAGTTTGTTTCTCTCCTGAACCATTTACGTTTCTACATTCCTCAGATACTCCCCAACTTGGAGAAGGTGGTGTTTCTTGATGATGATGTTGTGGTGCAGAAGGACCTGACACAGCTGTTCTCCATAGAGTTGCATGGTAATGTCATTGGAGCAGTGGAAACATGTTTAGAGTCATTTCATCGGTATCACAAGTATCTCAATTTTTCGCACCCAACTATCAGCTCCAAGATTGATCCACAGACTTGCGGATGGGCTTTTGGAATGAACATCTTCGACTTGATAGCCTGGAGGAAGGAAAACGCCACGTCACTTTACCATTATTGGCAAGAGCAAAATTCTGATCTATTGCTCTGGAGGACAGGAACACTGCCTGCAGCCCTTTTGACGTTTTATGGCCTGATGGAGCCCCTAGACCGCAGATGGCATGTCTTGGGTTTGGGGTATGATGTAGACATAGATGATCGGTTGATTGAGAGTGCTGCTGTTGTGCACTATAATGGGAACATGAAACCCTGGCTGAAGTTGGCTATTCGCCGTTACAAGTATATATGGGAGCGGTATGTGAATTTCTCGCACCCGAATGTTAGGGAGTGTATGTTACATTAGAAAGTCTGCAAATCTCTGTACGTTCTTGCATGCCATTGAAGCTGTATGCTTCAATTTCTTCACATGAGGCTTGCTTTTGAGCACCTTATGTGAGGGATGTTTCAGGAAGATAGAATATATACTCAAGGGACAGCATCAAAGAAGTCAACTGTTAAAGTTTTCTTTTTGGGTTGGGGGAAGATTCATTTTGAGATGAAAATAATTCCTTTGCAGATTTTTACATACAATTTGGACTGGAAATTTTAGCAGTCTAACCAGATACATCTGGATAGATATTGTAAAAGAGATACAGTTGTGGATCAATGGGCCAATTTTTTGAGATGTTAGGAAATGTCAATTGCCTGTTCAGCTGTGCAGGGTCACTGGTGTTGCATTCTTTTCATAGTATCTTGTTTTACAACGGTGAAGAAGGTTGTTTCCTCTGTATAAATAGCTGTTTTATACTTAGACATTATGAACTCAGTTGAAACAGGAGAAAAGAATTCGAAATCATTTTTGATGTGGTGAACTTGACTGTATCACAGATTCACAGATACAGTACATCTTCATGATGCTAGACTTGTCCATGGCGTTTTTGTTAGGCTGACTACCTTTCATATTTGAAAATCGTTCATTACTTCATTTTCTGTATGACCAATGCAAATGTCATATTTTGTTTCATTTGTTGTTTATTTAGAAAGTTTGGCACATAATCGTCGAAATGAGCTGGGGATATCATTGTGAGGATTGTCTTCACCTAGGTATAGATTTGAAGTTCCAAAGAGCTGAATGAACTTGATCAGTGAGTGACATGAACAAACTTGTACAGGCAGCGTACTTCTCATCTCGTCCTACTTTAAGGACTACAAATTGGAAAAGGAAAAACCGCAGGGAAGATAGGATGCTGATTTAATTAACACCCTTTTCCACGGGATCCATTCCTCTTTGTTTCTTTTATTCTTTTTTTGGGGCTTTTGTTCCACAGCCCTTGAGCACTTGGCATCCTTGTACATTCTGCAAAAATATGGGTAGTGAAATAATGTCCCAGATAGCAGTGGCTATCCTAGGACATATGTTTCTTTGGCCCTTGTCCTGCACAGCTGTTGGATCCAAAGTTTCATGAAAAGAATGCTCATGCCTCAGGGGAAGTGCATGTAGGTAGATCCAGATCTGGCCGGCAGCTTAAAGCGAGAAGAGGTGGAAAAGGACCTCACTTCTCATGTGCTGTCTGCAATGCAATGCATGCGTGCATCTGCATCATGATGTGAATGGCAATTGGCAAGACGTTTCATGCGACACACGGAGGGCAGCTCCGTACCTGGGAGCGGCTTCAAGTGTCTGTGTCTCCTTGTTTGCTGTTGCAACTGATGTCCAAGCCCGTTTGATGGGTCATGTATAAAGATGGGCGTGGTGCGGGTCGACCCGTCAGTTCGTCGACCCGACCCACGAAAACAACCCTATTGGGCCCCTGTTCTGTTCCATAACAAAGGTTAGGGTCAGTGAATCAGCACCTTAGGGTCGAGTGGTTCGATCCACCCCCGGCTCCTTACTGTTCCTCGCGTCGCCGACACCGCCGAGCCGCGGCCGTTCTTCATTCATCCGTCGGCACCGCCGACCGCTGTTCACTGTCGGCCCCGCCGGCAGCTCATTGTCGGACTTCGTCGTCGCTGCCGCTGCCACCACCACCACGGCCAACACCTCCAGCGACGGGGACCTCAAGAACTGGGAAGCCGAGTTCTTCAAGGTCGACAAGGCCACACTCTTGGACCTCATCTTCGTAAACCTGTCACTCCAACTCATTTTCCCTTTCTGATTTATGTTCAGGTCTATCTGTAGGCTGCGCTCAGATCTATTTGATTGCTTTATGTTCAGTTGATTTTGGGAGACTGATCTGGTCAGCTCTTGTGTGGTGTAATGCATTGCTTTTGGAATAATGATCTGATCTGGGAAACTCTGATATGTTATGACTGATCTGATCTGTTAGGACTCAGGAATAGTGTGGCTTTAAACATTTTTCTGGATGTTCATTAATTGTTAGAAAAGTAATCTAAACTAACAAGGAATGAAGTCCTAATTTTTCTCTTGATATTTATCTAGAGCAAACACCCTGATTGTTAATCACTATGTAGAAAATTAATCTGTAGCAACGTGTATGGTTGTTAATGCAATGAACTCTTTTCTTTTCCTCAGAAGGATCACTCAGAATACTGAAAATACATGAGTAGCATACAGTATCTCTGGCATACATCCCCACATACTACAACATACAAATGAGAAGTTGATTTTATTATGATTAAGAATAGCAAAACATTTTCATATCCTACTTTAATCTGTGAGCATTGCAACTAGTTCGCTCACATATTCTATACTTGTCTCTATTTTCGTTTAATTTATCTCCAGAGTTTGTTATTGTGGGCCTAAGGTTCTGTAACTGACTTGGTTAGAGGGCTGAGTGGCACCTCCTCAGGTCCTGGGTTCGACTCCCCGTGGGAGCGAATTTTAGGCTGAGATTAAAAAAAAAGTCACTCGCTGGTTCCCTCGGTCGGCATGGGTGAACCGACCTATGGTGGGTAGGCCCTCGTGTAAGGGGTTGGTCGTGTGGGTTGGGCCTCAAAGCACGGGTTAAGGCCCGAACCATAGGGGGCGGTATCCCCATGTATGAGGGGGCCCAGCTTTCGTGACTTTTCTCGGCCGGGCTCCGGTTGAGCTCTTCTTAGATAATACCGTGGGGGCGGTCTTTCCCCCACCGCCCGAGTTTTTTTTAGTTTGTTATTGTGGCTTATGGTGTATAACTACACAGGACAGGGTGCATCTATTTCTGTTTTGGAGAGTTTGACAAGTGCTTTACAGACAGGAGACAGCAGGCGATGGTTGTTCTGGCAATTCTACCATGAGGTTCATTTTGGTTTAACTGTCCATTCAAGTCTGTAAAATAGTTTGGTTCTAATTTCTACAGTCAGTTCGTTGAGTAAGACAGTCTACAGCTGCAAAGGCGACTTTAGAGTTTAGATGGTTGACTGCAATTTGATTCAGACTATTTAGTTTATCACTAAAAAATGATGGATGGTTGAATGCATACTATTTGGCGAGATATGGCAAAGCAAGTCTAAGAAGAAACAGTTACAAGCTATATTTCAGTGTTATTTTATAGGATATACCAAGCCCTTCAAATCATGAACTCTTCTCTGTAAATAAACTATTAGCTGAACTCGTACTAGAGAATGATATTTGCTCTATGTAATCTGACGGTTAGTTGAAGTCCTGTCGTGATGCCTTGTGCTGCACTGTTGCCGTTGATGGTTCGCTCCACATGGAAAGCAACACGCAGGCGCGGGTGTGTGTAGAATTACTAGTACTGCATATTGTGGTGGTTCGACCCCCCAGAACCAGTGGAGCACCCACCCAGGTAGTTTAGAAGACATGGATCAACCGGTGCACCATTATTACAAAATAGGTTCAATGGGTCGGATGCGGTTCGCTCCGTGGAGCACCTACGCCCATCTTTAGTCATGTAACTTTTTAAATTTCTATTTCTAACAACACATTTTTGAAAAAAAAAAATGTCATATTCTCAACGAATTGGCGGCACTTAGGCCGCTGTCTAGATTTAGTTGATTTCGACCAATCAGCTATTCAGCTCAACCTGGCTTCTGAATTCCAGTCTTCGGTCGTTGGAAATTCGGTATTGAATCTGCAGCCTTAACCAGTAAATCCAGACATGGAATCGGTTACGGTTTGGAAAAGGACTCTATGAATTGATATTACGATCAAGGGTTAGTCAAGGAGACTGGCCTTGTTGGTCTCCTCCATTCAAGTTATCTAAGTCATTCAATCACCGATTTTGTGACCCAGCGTATGAACTTTCAACACTACATGGATACATATCATGTCCACCACTGTATAGCAGCAACCACAGATGTTACAAAAGCCAGGAAGCAACTGAATCAAAACAATCTGAAGTCACCATACAGGCAATATGAAGGTTGCCCTTGGTGTTTGCAAGGAACTTCAGGTCTCCAACTCAATTGCTGCTTGAACATACTCAAACTCCAAATAGGTTACGCGTCCATACCTTCAGTTTTTCTTTAACCCAGTCCTAATTTAATTTAAGCAAAATTAAGTTGACTCGTCAGCAATCAGTTCAATCTAGCTCCTGAATTCTAGTCTCCAACTCGTACGCTAGTTGGAAATTAGTACCGAACCTTCAGCCTTAACCATCAAAATCTAGCAGAGCCAATCGATTATGATTTGGAGACTAGAGGTACAGAAATTCGGATCAGTGGTTGTGTGTCAAGTTGGCCCTGCCTGTCTCTTGCTGCC
The DNA here is from genome assembly GCA_004135705.1 of Alloteropsis semialata. NCBI lineage: Eukaryota > Viridiplantae > Streptophyta > Magnoliopsida > Poales > Poaceae > Alloteropsis > Alloteropsis semialata. The sequence goes on along the minus strand of CM014278.1, from coordinate 94,608,495 downwards.
AAAAAGTTATCTAGTCACCACTCACTATTTCGTGGCCCACCTATATGTGTGTTCAACACAGTATATTGATTCACATCATGTTGGCCATTATAGACGTTAGGAAACATATGGTGCAGGAAAACAACTGAATCAAAGCATGCAATGACTGTTCAAAGTGACCATCAGTTCAGAACTAGGTGACTATATAATATATATAAAAGCAATGTGAGAGTTTCCATCTCCCCTCTCTTCCTCCGTCTTGGAAAGCCAAGTCGTCGCAGGCTCGCAGCCAAGTGGAGCGTGGTTGCAGTACCGAAACAAGGCTGCTCGAAGTGCATCGCAACGGCGTGTTGCTACTGCCAACAAAGATGTCACTCGGATTATTATTGATCAGACCATACCTGTCCTAAAGCAAACCGGGACCATGCCTCCTCGAGATAGTCAAGACTGATCGATGTTAAGGAACATGAGAAATTAACGATTAATAGGCTAGAAGAAAATAGAGATCTTTTTTTTTGAATAAATAGAAGAACATAGAGATCGACAGCAACATGTAGATCACAGAGGCGGTAAATAGTTGGTACACAAAACCCTCGAATTCGGTCGAGTATTAAAATCTTTAAATTTTTTCATTTTATTTACATTATCATATCGCTTTTCGACTACCATCTTTAGATTACTTTTGTGTTCTTCTAAACTACTTTGTTGAGAAGATGTTCCATTTAATTCGTGCCTTTTTATTCCCCCCTCTTGGTTTTGTTAAGACGTCGTTCTCCTGTAACAGAACGAAGGATAGCAACCTTTCCCTTTTCTTTTATCCCCACGTGGATTGTGAAGTTGGATTCAACAACAGCAGCACCCTCGTGTTGGTTGCATCCATGGAATTCAGCAACCAAATTTGACAGGAGATTTGTTTTCTGTCTGATATATGCCATGGTTTCAACACTCTTGATCACTGGCTGTTGGACGCTTCGAACGATCGAATTCAGCCAAATGCTGTCAACCAGAGATGAAGTTCAGTATGCAATTGTTTCGTGACCTAGCTACCTAGAACACTAGCTCCGAAATCTATAACTCTTTCTGGATCTTGATGGTTTGAAATTGACAAAATTAGAGTCCAAGCAATGAATTCCTAAGTAAAAAACCAGTCACAATCGAGCCCCACCAAGTTCTGTTTGTTCTTTTACTCTACAAACGTGTTCAGACGATTCCTCAGTAAACATCTAGTCACAATCAAATCCCACCAAGTTTTGGTGCATTTGTATTTCTTTATTTTGCGAAGATGTTCAGGCAATTTATAAGTAAATAATTACTCACAATTAACCACACCAATTAGGAGGAATAGTTGTTTATATTTATATCTACTGTTAAACGTAAAATTATCTTGTCCTTTGTTTGAGTTGTTTATAGTTATGTCTTCAAAATGCAATGATGCTCGGCTCTCTTGCCTATCTGAGAAAAAAAAATGTTTTGTAAGCCTAGCCCTCTCTAGAATGTTCTGGAGAGCTTTCCTGGATAATTTTACGAGGCACTGCAAGCCATAGAGTTAGTTATAACTCTTTGCCTTATTCCCCTCCACCAATGGCAACTAACGGTATGGCCTAAAAAGATTCATAAAATGCTCCTTCCACGAGGATGCTCCATTATCATCACCACTACTTGCTGTCCAAAAGGAAACTTTCCATTTTATGCTCCTTTTAGTGTGTTGGCAACGCTAGGTCCAACCATTTAACCAATGAGTGGAACAAACATTTTTGGAAAAGGCAGACACAATGGAGCCTACTGTTGTCAATGCAATCGCCTGAGTCTACGAGGAGATACTACAGAGCAAAGTCAGCCTGTTCGCTTGGCTTATCAGCCACCAGCCAGCAGTACTTTTCTCTCACAACAAATCAGCACCAGCCACCAGCCAGCCAGCAGTACTTTTCTCTCACAACAAATCATCACCAGCCACCAGCCGCCAGTCAACCGAACAGGCTGTTGGATTCCTATACCCCATATCTAGAAACACAATTATCGAAAACAAAGCATGCCATGATTGTACAGAAACACACATGGCTGATGTGAAATTTTAAGACTGTGCCACATGTGTCTAGTGCCCACCAGAGAAGAGGTATTGTCCTTGCAACCATTGTGGCAGAATAGAGCTTTGTGCCCTCAATAGATGGGCACTGTGAAGCTGTGATTGCCCTACATGGTACAGGAGTTATGGGATACAACACATTGCTGCCCCCTGAACCTGATAGGCTCCAACTTGTTTGTTGGAATCCAAATCCACTTGGTCTCAGCAGCTGCTACTGCAGTCGCTAAAGATAGATGTATGCCCACCAACCCTTTCTGGTTAGGTTTTGCAGTACCCATTACATATCAAAAGACCAGCTTGTTGAAAAATCAAAGCTTGCTTAATCTTTCAACTCACTGAATAAAATAGCAGATTGTTGAAAGATCAAAACTTGATTAATCTTTCAACTCACTGGTAATCAGATATAGATTCACACAGATCTCAAAGAGTTGAGACCCTCCTCCCACTCCAGCTAGCATGTAGCAGCAACTGACCAGATCTGTTCCAGCTCACACCTGGGCATTGCCCAGCGATGATTGGCAGCTCTCTGTGCCCCTGGCAGTAGCAAGGTCTGAGGGTCTTACTGAAAAGTTGTTGCAGGTCTGCAAGTCTGCAGATGATCACAGCTCACACTTCCAGAGATGATTGGGGCTATGGGTGATGGCAATTAGTTGCTTCAGACGTACTTTAACCAGGATAAGTAAACACTGGCATGCATGTGACATGATTGAAGCATGCTAAAAGTACTGTAAAACCATGGACCAGGGGAGCAAGCTGAATTCCACAACTTATTTACCTGACGCCAGAAATATCTGCAGGTAAGAACTTGGCTGGGCTCTGTGGCCCTGCCTGTAGGGCCTCTCGTTGTTATGAGAGATTCTGGTGGTGCTCCGGGGCAAGGTCTTAAAACTCTAATCTTGCAAACATTCATTAAAAAAAAGGTCAATAGATACCATCTAAATTACCTGATAGAGAAGTATCCAATGAGAGTATTTCATCTGGTAAGATTTGAGAGACCAATTATGCAGCAACATGCCTGTCATATAGATGACGCCAAACACCATGAGAGTATGAGACACTATGCATTTCCCTTATTTCCGAGCAGGCAAACTGTATGCTTCCTATTTCGAAATCGCCAGATTTGTGTGTTTAAATAGTCAGGAGAACGGCATTTTTATGGGCAGAGAAGAAATGAGTTGGAGCTGTTAAGACCGTAGGAGAAGCTAGTGGCACTGAAATGCTGATGATCTTGAAATTTTAGCAATTCAGATGTTGCCTTGAGTAGACTAGTAGTAGGCAAAGAGACAGCATAGCAGAAAACGAGGAAACATTGTTGAGACCAAAAGTTCCAAGCCTACCAAAAATGCCCCGGCTTAGCCTTAGCTAGTTGGCGCCACAAGAGAGACCTAGACGCCTCTGCCTGCCTATGAGGCCAGGATTCATCCATCCAAAGCTCCCAACTCACAAGTCACAAGTGCAGGGTGAGAGGGTACTCCACATCCAAAGCTCCAAGGGCCAGCCACGGTAGGTCCCCGCCGAGCTGGCGGCCATTTTCGACATGTGCGCCCGGCACAAAGGACAACCGAGTCGCCGTCAGCCGGATTCCTTGGACAAGTATGCCGCCGTCGTGGTACCACCTTTCGCCACCCTCTGCATATCCCCAAGGGGCAATGCCACTGACACACCAGCCACAAATCTCCCCTTCACTGTCCATCTGATGGCACCATGGCGTAACCGGCTTGGGCTCCCATGAATCAGCATTCAACAATGACAGGTTGACACCCAAAGCTTGAAGATCAGCGGCAGCTGCTCAGTGTCATTGGATTGGAAGACAATAGGACAGCTGCTGGAGCTGACGAATTAAAGGATAATATTTACAGCAGTCTGAATCATGCTAGGTGCTTGCAATCGGCGCAACCATGTCGACAGGACTGGAGATATTTACAGCTCTACACTAGTGATGGGGAGACATGTACAATGGTGGATGCTGCTACAGAACCTACTGTATTCACCAACTGTTGGCTGCTGCTCAGGTTCCATCCCAAAGGTTTCAGAGTGATCTTGGTCTGAAGAGACTGCTGAAGAGAAACCTAGTAGGCGACTCTTGTGCTGGCGAGTTCGGGTGCCCTTTTACTTGAAGCACGGTCTGGCCTATCTCCTGCCGTATGGCTTCCAGCGTCTTCAGTTCGACCGAGCTCCCTGCTGTGTCACGGACATAGAAAGTGTTGATAGCCTTGTTACCCCTAGTTGAAACTTCTGCTCTTGTGACTGTCAAGCCATTCTCCCGGAAAATGCGTGTTACATCTGATAGCAGACCCACTCTGTCGCCTGTTGACAACTCTAACTTCAGGCCCTGCAAGGGATACATAGTTGTTGATGATTTTTCTAATAGAAAACTGCTAAAAAAATCTTCTATTCAGTAGTTCATCATGTGATCTGAAACCTAACTTTAATTTATTATTGTACTTGCATTAGCAGTGCATAACAGGAAGAAGAACTGTAAGCATTGATGAGTTAATTGTGAACAACACACTCGTACATTGGAGGAAAACAGCATGTGCTCCATCAAGAAGAAAAGGACCCTCAACTTTGACACTGACTCAACAATAAAGTGTGTCAGGCAATACAAAATGCCAACACTCCAACCACAATTTTACCTCCCACAGCAATAACACCACTAAAGTCTCTCTCTGAACAACTGAATGCAGAAGTAGCATCAGTAACCTTGGGAAAGTAAAACGAACAGCCAAAACAAAAGGAAAATATCACATGGGTGCTGGTATTGCCCGATTACCTCGGATACTCTCCGTTCTATAGCTGCTTGAAGGCATTTGATGATTCGCTTTCTCTCGGCCTCTGAATTGACAGGTGATCCATCAATATGCCTAATATAATACTCCTGTTGACCAATGGTGTTATAGCAGGCAAAAGTTTACACGTCTATGTTTAGTAATAGAAATTTGAAGCTGAAATTAGTGGTGAGGCACCTGGTAAGCTTCAGGGCCCTCAGTATCCACACTCCCATGGAAAACCACATATTGCATATCTGTCAGAGTGCAAACTGTGTCGAAGAGAAGCTTTGGTCGATCCTTGCACCGCATTGTCACCACAGAATAACCTTTCTGAAGCCAATTAACAACAGAGACCATTGGCATGGGGTTCGCATTCGCACTATCCTTGTCATACCTTTCATAATCTCGATCCTCAAGCATCATCTGGTGCAGCCGCCGCTCCGTGTGGGTTATCCCCATTGAAACTGTTGTCTTGGCATCTCTACTCCTTCCCTTGAACACATTACGAAGCCTCTCCTTGATTCTGCCAAGCCTTTCTGCATCCGAAATTGCCAACCCAGACTTCCTATCAGTGACCTGGATGACTGCTGCTGCTCTTTCGTTATGTGTCCACACCTCAGCATTCACCACATTACAGTCCAGATTTGTGAGCACAGCACTCACTTCAGAGAGGAGACCAGGCCTGTCAGTCCCAGTTAGCTCTATCAAGGTGTAGTCAGACGACGGCTCCACTCCAATGGCCCTCCTTAGAAAGCAAGAATTAGGCGCAATAGACTGCACAGAAGATCGGCAGATTAAGCAAACTGAAGAGAACAGGAATATATCCAAACAATAATGGCAAGCAAACCATTACCTTGTAAATGCAATCTTTTATCTCTTCCAGCACAGATTCGCCCATTATCTTCTGCCCACTTTGATTTGTCACATTGAACACTGACAGCACAAACTGAACAAGTAAGAAATTCCAACACTATTTTGATGCAAGGAATTCAAAGGAACCAGTGAACCACAATTCTTTGTCCTACCATCCATGAACCATCCCCCGTCAGAGGATATGTAGGCTTTCTTGACAATAAGCTTGAGGTCAGTGAGGACCTGTACAACCTCCAGCAGTATCCCATACTTGTTGGCGCTGTCCACCTGTACCATTGAAACAAAAACTACCTTATATTCAACAACAAACATGAATTACATTGATTAAAATAAAACCCCTTGACTTTTCTAAGACTTACATGAATAATTGTAGCACTTGCACATGATGCATTGTCAATCGTGATCCTGAATTCCAAAAAAAAAAACATGAACCGTTTGGCTAGTAAAAATCATCAAACAACTTCACGGTGCTAAGATTAATACTAGATGTAATTTCTTCTTCAAAGAGACTGGTGAGGAACTGATTAGCACCTTGGAGGGTTCATCTTTTGGATGAACTTCTCGTACTCATCGTCGCTATCCCACGAAGAAGAGGACGCGTCGCCATCTGCTAATGCTACAGCAACATGAAAAACACCCGCTCAAAATCCCAATCGAACTGCAACTGCAAACAAGAAATTCAAGAAAACTACGGCCAGCCGTTTGCCGCGCCAGGTGCCCCCATACGGATAATCAGTAAAGGAAAAGAAAGAAAGAAAAAAGAAAAGCAATCGAGACTATCGGTGTTTGCAAGAACGCAGATGGATGAAAGAAGTCTGGAGGCCGCAAGAAGCCAATAGATTCCAGAGACGGGACACAATCGGCGGACCAAAGCCGGAAAGCAGGGAAAGAGAGTAAAGGCGACATGCGCCAAGAAGGGGAAGCGATTAATCCCCCGGAGCCGCCTCACCCAGCCCGAACTGAGCGACAGCACAGACAGGATGAACGAGGCCGCGGAGTGGGCAAGGGGAGATGGACGGAGCAGCTCTTGGTTTCACATACCCATGCTCGCCTGGTGATGATGGCGACGATGATTGCGGCCAATCTTGCAAAGAATCAAGAACCCCCAGGAGAAGAAGGCTCTGCTTTTCTCTCTCTCTCTCTCACCACGGGTCCAGCTGCGTGCTGGATTTCACAGGAATGGCAACGGCAGCACGCAGCAGCTGTACGCCGCAGCCCCAGCACCAACCCCGCTTGGAGTTGGAACTTGGAAAGGGTAGCCGGGCGGCTAGGATTCTGCCCTTTACTCGAACGGGGAAACGCACACGCCCCAAACCCCAACCAACACGCGCCCCAGCTGTACTCCTCTACTCGCAGCGGGAGCCGAGGAGAAGATATATCCGAAGCGACGGCGGCGAGGGGTCGCGTGGCGACGGCGGCCCACCTGTCAGTCGCCAAGTGATTAGCTGCCACTTCGTATTGTGACGGGGTAGGGGAGCACGTGCCCCGTGCAGTACCTGTACCTGTACCGCACCGGAGAGGCGACTCTCCAGCTGCTCCGTCCCCAATCTCGTCGGTCAACCAACGGTTCTATGTATTGTTTAGTCCGTGAAAGTTAAAAAAAATAAGTTGCAAAAATTATATTGGAAAACGTGTTGAGAGAGAGAGAGAGGGGACATATTTTCCAATGCACAACTTTTGCGAAACTTTGCAGAAACTTTGCGAACTAAACAGAGCTTAAGGTTGTCCACATCGGAGCGACTACCACTCTCTCCGATACGCGGATAAGGGAAAAATGTCAGCATCCGCGTCTGCTATCCCTCTCTTCGAACAATACCTCCAGCACACAACAAGGATACTCTATCGGGCTCCCGCCGGTGCCAGCCCCCAACCACCACCCATCGCGCCCGTGCTCGGAAACAAAAGGAAGGCAACGAAGGGGAGGGAGAGCAGGGAAAGGAGGCCCCTGCTCGCCGGAGAGGAAGGCCGGCCGGAGAGGGCCTTGCTCGTCTCACCTCGCGCTGGGGAAGAAAATGAGGAGAGGAAGAAGGCGTCGGCCGCCCCTGCTCGCCGTTCCATGTTGGGGAGCTGGAAGCCATCGCCGCGAGGCTCGTCCGCACCCCTGCCCCTCCGCCGACGCGCCGCCCTCCGCCTCCGTCCCTCCATCCGCCGGCGCCACGAGGCCCCTTCACCGCCGCGAGGACAGGAGCGGGCCCCCCTTTCCTCCGCACCGAGGTGGAGGGCGCAGAGGTCGGGGAGAGTGAGGGGCGTGCGGCAGCCGACGCAGGGGAGAGGGAGGGGCGTACGAATAGCATCTACTGATGTTCTTTGACCAACTTGGATACCATGAGGCAGACCTTCTCGTAGACGTCAGGAGTCCATTGATGAAAAGGGGGCTGGGAAAGCTTGAACCCACAGTGATGAATATAAGCGTAATTGAAATTCCTAAGGAGTTATACATTTGATAAGACCATTCACAATTTCTTGAAGCCCGATCTCCCTCCAGATGAACCATATAGGATATAGCCAAAAGAAACCATGAACCAGAATAGAAGAGCTTGCCCCACCCATGAGTAAATATTTCATATTAGCCTCATTAGACCGTAGATCTCTCTTGGTATATCCAGACAATAGGTAGGAACATAAACTGAAACATTTTGGAGCTACAAAGTTAGTTATTAAATCGTTAGCACCACATAAAAACATTCCACCTAGAGTAGTTGTTAATACGAATAACAGAAACTCTATTATAGCCATTTTTGTACATTCAATATACTCTACGGATATAGGAATACAAAAAGTTGAACATAATAAAATAAGAAATTGAAAGATTTTGTTGAAATTGTTCATTTGAAAATTTCCAAAAAAGCACAAGTTTTGGATAAGAATCTACAACACACTCAACGAAGCTCATCAAAATGCAAAATCTAAGACTACTGCAGCGGCCGGTGAGGGGGAGAGGGAGGGGGTGCGCGGCGGCCAGCGAGGGAGAGAGAGAGGGTCGCGGGCCGGCAGAGGATGGGGAGGGAGGGGCTGACCGTGAGGAAGGGAAGGGGAAAAAACTCTAACATATGAGTCCATATGCTGGTAGTTGGTATAATGTAAGATATATAAAAAGGAATATGGATGCGGGAGAAATTGGTATAGAGCACAGTATCTCGATGACCAGGATATAATATTTTTTTAGAGGATGAAAATAGAGTATAACGAGTGCGGACAGCCTAAGATAAAAAATAGTGGTGGTATTTCGGTACGACGTGGGTTAGGAAAATGGAAACCAAGTGAGATAGAAGACGGGCATTCCATGGAATATGATATTTAGTTTTATGGCCTGTTTGAACCACGAGTGATAATGTTCAAAAGTTCTAAATTTTAGCACAGAAACGCTAATGGATGGTGTTAAAGTTTAACCAACTTAGCAAATGCAGATGAAACTAAATGCAGAATTTTTGCCTGGACACTTCTGCATAACAAAGTCCTTACTGCAGACAACTTAGCCAAGAAAGGATGGCCTTGTGATACGGTGTGCAAATTGTGCTCAGTGGAGCCGAAGACACCCACACACTTATGCAAGGATGGTATGGAGTATCTTGCTGGGATAGGGTAACATCTCAGTGCTAGTTGGGCTGGATCAGGGAGTCTCACTGAATTCTTGGTGGCGACGTTGTCATAGGGAATTCTCCAAAGAGCAGATAAAGGAATTTGATGGTTTCATGGTCTACTTTTGGTGCCAAATACGGAAAGAGCAGAACAACAGAACTTTTCAAAACAAGGCTAAGAACCAATCGAAGTGGCTCTCCTAGTGAAAGAAGCGGTCCAGCAATATCGCTTGGCGTTTTTCTCAAAGCCGGTCTCAACGAATGTCCGATCGTTGGATTTTCTATAGCGGTTGTAGACTTTGTAGTAGTTTCTGCTGAATACCTAGTTGTAAAGTGGATGCGCCCTCCTTGGAATGTTTCGGGGCCTGTGCTTTCTTTTCTTTCCTTATTGGGTGAGTGGTTTTGCTTGCCTAGCTGTTGTGCGTGAGCACGGGTGCTGGTTTGGCCTCTTATATCTCATGATCTTTTTATTTCCTATCATCTAATATATATTACGGTAAAACTTTTGCCGCCCTTTCAAAAAAATAATAAAAAATTCTAGCTAGGAGAGAAATACTAATAGATGCTGAAGTTTAGCACCTCAACTTTAGTGCATTCGAACAGGGCCTATCCCATTCCTTTATTAGCATAGATGAGGTATGGGACAATACCTCTTTAGAAAGAAAATGAGAGACAATTGGAGAATACATAACAAGGGCAAAACAATAATTCACACTTCTTAATTAACTCATATATACCACCACTGTCCTATCCTCCTCCACCATTGGTATGAAATGGTGGGAAATAGTGCTTTCATAACCCATAGGCAAACTCCCTCTTATCCCAAACCCAAAATCCAAACAAAAAAAGTTTTATACCGCTACTCGTTTTCTATCCAACCTCTTATTTGATATTTCCAACAATCCAACCATCATCCGGAAGAATTTCTAAAAAGGAAACTAACTAAAAGATGGCTTAAATTCTTTGGTTTTTATCAATCTTAGCTGGTGACTTAAACGGAAGGTGACTGCTCGTTTATTTAAAGCCGTAAGAAGCTTTTTATGGGTTTGCATCGCATTTCTTTACTAACCATATTGCACGCACCCTACTACCTATGCCTAGGGGTGGTAAAGAGCCTAAAAAAAATTAGCCTACTAGTTTTAAGGATAGGGCTGGATAAAGGCCGGGCTAAAAATACTACTACCTCTGGTCGCATATACATGTCGTTTCAGACAAGAAATCACGAGCAAGCTAGTTTCGTCTGTCCGAACGTCAAATAAAAAAAACGAAGGGAGTATACATTTTTGAACTAAAATTAATTATGGCCAAGTTAGAGCATCTCTAAGAGACTCTGTATCATGTTAGCTAAATTTAGAGATTGTACCCTATTTGTAAAAATAGAAAACCACTTAATTCTATGGGGTAATCCAATAGACTAGGCAAAACTTGATGGTTATTTTTAAAACTGGTCCCACATGATGCGACCATCGTTGTTTCGTTAGGTGTTTCCTGATCCCTTCGCTTGTCGCCGCCGCAGGCCATAGAAACAGCTTGCCCTTGCTGCATCTTCTCTGCACCTGTGCATGCACGGTCGGCCGTGCATGGCGCTGCGCTGCTGGGCTCTTGCCGCCATCTCGCGCCAAGGCCCCTGCTGTGCGCGGTCGGCCGCCAAGCGTCTTGAGCTGCAGCGTCCTGTCCTGCGCCGCCATCCACACCCCTTTCCTGGCCATGCGCTCCGGCGACGGCGCCGCCCCTTACCCTACTGCCCATCTGAGTAGTATCTTCTTGGTCGTCTCGTCGTCGTATAGCAGCAGGTTGAGCTTTCTCATGTTGTACAGCAACTTCGCGAGCTATCCATCTTCCTAGCCCTTGGCCCAGTTGGCCATAAGGTTGGCTTCGTCGCCGTGCACCACGGTGCCATGGCCGCCGCCGTCGGGAGCCAAGCTCCGCTCGCTTAAGGCCCTGTCCAGCATGCGTGTCATGATCTGCAGCTCGAGGCAAAGCTGTAAGAGTGTCTGTTGTGCGGCGAGTCGCCATTGCTTCGCCGGCCGCAGCGCGCCGCCATGAATTGTGGTGACGCGAACCGCCGGGAATTCAAAATGGCGCGAAAATGAGGGGCGTGGGCATGGGCGAACAGCGGCGGCGAGTGTGCAGGGCTCGGCAAAGATGCCGAGGGGCGGCCGGAGAATAGCGAGCGAGAATAGATGGCGATTGGGTTGGCGATTCTGTTGGATGGAGTTTTTTCTCTCTTTTTTCTTTTTTTAGCCATCGGATAGAGTCTTTTGGAGATGCTCTTAGATTGTGAAAAATACATAAGGGCCATGATGACTTACCACCTCTACCTATGCCAATCTCAAATTTACTCATCAATGTGTACTTGGAGAAAGGTCCGGGTCTAAATTTACTCTATGAAGGAAGAAACTAAGAATAAACCAATTCATTATCATCTTCTACCCTCCATGATTTGTCACATTGAAAAAAAAAGAAAAATTCAGAAAGTCTAAGGAACGTGGTGGGGGCAAGGGCGAATCCACCAGGGGTCCCCCCACCCAAAAAAAAAAAAACTCAAGCATGAATCCGCCTCTGGGTGGAGGGTACGGAGCGCATGCTCTCCACTGCCAGTCTTGTCCTCAATGGATAATATTAAACAATTGAATAAAATGGTGGATGCAATCTCATGTGAGAATGTGGCAATAGTTATATTTTAGTTGCAAGACAGATATAGAATAGGGTGAATCCGCCACTGGGTGAGGGTATGGATCACATGCCCCCACTGCCAATCTTGCCATCAACGGATAATATCAAACAATCGAACAAAATGGCGGATACAATCTCATGTAAGAATGTGGCAAACTGGTAATAGGTATATTTTGGTTGCAAGATGGATATTGATATAGCATAGGTTGAAAATTATAGACCATGTATCATCATGAATTGGTATTTTACGTAATTCACATTTTAAATAATTTTAAATAAATTCTACTTAGATAATATTTTCGAATAGAGTTATTTTGAACTAACATGTCTTTATTATGTCACAAGTGTGATGGTGGTGAATCCTCTATTAATGAATGTCAGCTTGCATGTCATGATTAGACCCGAGTCGGGTCATTACTGGTTTCCAGGTTAAAATATTTGGCTCGTGTCCCACCGTGACATGTTAGGGTCCGGTGGTCAAACCATTGTTTTTATGTGTAATATATTCATGTTGGGTCAGGTGTTTCTCATGTTTCGGGTCAAAATTTTTGACCCATACCCGTCCTAAGTCGGCCTTTGGGTTGGAATTTTTGACCCGTGGCCAATTCATCGCATGGTCGGGTTTGTGGAGCGGGACACCGATGTAATTTGCGAACCTGACTATTTTGCCGGAGAAAACCCAAGATTGCATTTATCCTGGAACGGAGGGAGTATCTCTTATTGCAAGCTATATTTGCCTACATTTCAGTTCTAACGTTGGATTTCAAGAATTTTGCATGGAATGAAAACCCAAAATAGCTTCAACATCAGCTAGGGCCGGGCCTAAAAAAGCGCTGGAATATTCACGTCCTAAGGAAGTGTACTCTGCCCAGAAATACAAAATATATGCTCCAGTTCAACAAGACGCTCAGCCCATCTGCAAAAAAGAAAAAGGTTAAGATGAAATACGGCCCAAGCAAGGTGTGATTGGTGGAGTTGGGCCAGGCCGCCACGGACAGGCTAGGAACTCTTTTCTCCACCTGATTGCCATTTTGAGAATCATTTCTCCAAAATAGAAAAGGGCCTTGTTTGGTTTCCTAGTACCTAGCATTGCTAGATACTGTTCACAACTTTGACTACTAATTAAAGGTATTAAATAAAGGTATTTTACAAAACTAACTCCAGAACCCCTGCACTAGGAACCCTGAAGAATCTAATGAGTCCTTTGACCGCATGATTAGAGGATGGTTACTGTAGCATCACTGTAGCCAATCATCGATTAATTAGGCTCATTAGATTCGTCTCGAAAAGTTACGCTCATCCGTGAAGAGGTTTTGCAAATAGACTTCATTTAGTACCTCATGCAAGGAAGATTCCCTTCGTACTAGATCATGTGACGGGAAACCAAACAAGGCCAAGGTGTTTCTCTTTCTGGTTCAGAAAACTGCATATGACACCATGATCGCAAATTTTTGAAGTTTTTAGTACACGACTCCAGTAATTCGTCCCTAGGGCCTGTTTAATTTGTGTGTGTGTGTGTGTGGGTGGGTGAACATGGGCTCCAATTGTGCCTTACGTGTGGGTTTCTGATGCTGACTTACATTCAATTCCAAATAAAAAATGTTAGAGAAAAATTACGTTTTGTGTGAATATCTCAAAAGTTCAGGTATTTTTGTGAAACATGGTATCAGATATTAGTTTTTTCTGTTAATTTAGAGGTCGTCGTCGCCGAGCACTGACGCAGCCGCCGCCTGGGCTCAGGCTCGGATGCGGCGGCGGCCGTATCGGGGGCGGACTCCGAGCTCTCCCTGAGGGCTTCCATTGGGAAGCACGAGAGCGGATTCGACCGGATTTCAGGGAGGAGCCGCGCCGGCGAGGAGGATTCGACGAGGTTTGCGTCTGCGTGAGGACAGGCGGAGGAGAGGAAAATGAGGATCCGTCGAGTTGGAAGAGGCGTAGGGAAGCAGGCGGAGGTGTGATCCGGCGGTGGGCTCCCGGCCGCTTGGATGGCGGGAATCGGAGTGGGGGTGGGAGAAGGGAAGGGAGAGGGAGGACACCGGCGCCGGCCGCTTCACTTTGCGTCGTGCGGAGAGAGAGGACGTAGTTTTGCATCTTGTTTCGTCCGATGCCCAAAATACGTCCTCTGTTTGCATGATCTCTTGGAGATAGTTTTGGACATGCAAACACAATGTGCACGCTGCATTTTGGGTATGCATCTCCTTGTTGGAGACAGTCTTAGGCATCGTTTTCTGGTGTAATTTGCAAAAGTGAACGGATTATGCCATGCCCAGTATATAAAACATCTATTTAGGAACAAGGTAGCTAATATTACTGTATATAAGAGATATTATCCAACCTCTCCTCCCTGGATCTGCTACCTTCGGGCTCGAGCGAAGCACCCTTCAAAAATGGCAAGGTATGGTATGTAGTCCTAACTTGAGAAACTAGGCTTTTTAAATTGTGCTGCAGAAAACGTCAAAATTGAGACCCGGTTTGGCAGAGCTCCTGGCGTGTAATATACAAAGACATCCCCGGGCTCTGTTGGCATCTTTGTTAGGCGCAAGCGTCCCAGGCGTGTAATATAGAAAGACGTTGCAACTCGATTGTCCATGGACTTCAAAGTTTTCTAGCAATGTTCGGTGTGTTCTGTGCACCATCGGAGCTTCTTGTGAGTTCAAAACTCATCGGACCTTTGCTCTGCCTTACAAGTCGGGTGCCCGATAAACCTGGGCACTGCCTTCACTAAAATAACATGTGTTTTTCATTTCTTTGGCCTATGTGTTTTTCATTTCTTTGGCCTATGCGTGACAGCGAGAGTGGAGGGGTCCTAAATGCTCTGTCGACCAACTTGCATAGCTGCATGCAGTTGAGGCTAATCTAAGCCCATCTATCCTAATCCCAGCAGTCATCTCTCTCCACGAGCCGAATTAAGGACACTCCACACCACACCAGCACACAGCTGATTGATGCCAACATTTGGGTCTCAAAAACCTCACTCCTTTTGGTGTTTTCAAAAATCATGTGGTGGAACCTGTCCACCCGGGTTCGAGTCACATTTTCTGGATTTATTTCAGAATTTAATCGGCACTTTTCTTTCAGTGCTAGGTGACGTGTCCCTCGATAGCGAGGCGTCTGTGGTGACTTCGTCAATCTCAAAATTGGAACAGCCGGCCCAGTCTCTCGGAGGTGCTCATAGGGATAGAGTTTGCGATTTACGTGCGTGTATTTATAGAGGTAAGTGTACGTGCGTGTATGAGCATATGCGTCTGTACTGATTTTTCGAAAAAAAAATAATATAAATGACATGACCGTGACAAGGAAGTAAAGTTTTTTTTTTCACAATGCAGTAGCCCAACACAAATATCCTGCTCTAGTTTGAATAGCCACAGTTCTTTTTCTTTTTTTTTTGGTAACTACCAACCAGCCACAGTTCAGGGTGAAAACAACACTTGCATTGCATTGGGGATGATATCTCGAACACTCAAAATTCATACACAAAAATAAATTTTCAATTCTCGTATGAAACGGGAAGAATTCACCGTTTCGAATTGGAGCCTCGGATTAATTAATTAGTAAACATACATCAACAAGTAGAAAAAAAAAGGTAGTTTGTTAACTAAGTAATATATGGACTCGTAATTAAGTCGTATCAGCATAGTGAAGGTTGCTCACGCCCTGTCTTGCCGGCCAAGCCCCGACGACGACGACGAGCCGCCGCCGCCGCCGCCTCCTTGATGGCCGAAACCCCCTCTGCCTCCCATTGCCATGTGATGCTGTTGATGTTGCTGCTGCTGCTGCTGCGGCGGCGGCGGCGGCGGCTGTTGTTGCGGCTGCTGCTGTGGCGAGCCGTACATCGGCTGCCCCATCATCATCATCATGGCGCCAGCGCCGGGCGCGCCGTACCCGGCGTACCCGCCGGCATTGGCGGCGCTCCTCGCCATGTCGCCCTGCTGCTGATGCTGCGCGGCGGCGGAGCCCGAGGCGCCGGAGGAGGCGGCGGCCCTCTCGCCCTCGATCTCGCGGAACTTGTGGAGGTAGTGCTTGAGCGGCTCGACGTAGTCCTCGAAGCCGAGCGTGGTCATGGCCCAGAGCAGGTCGTCGCCGTTGATGGTCTTGCGCTTCTCGCGCTGGCACTTGTCGGAGGCCTCGCCGGTGATGAAGGAGATGAACTCGGAGACGCACTCCTGCACCGTCTCCTTGGCGTCCTTGCTGATCTTGGCGTTCGCCGGCAGCGCCTTCTTCATGATCCGGCTCACGTTCGCGATCGGCAGGAACCGGTCCTGCTCCCGCGGCGACGAGAGCTCGCCGGCGTTGCTCGGGCCGCCGGAGTCGTTGTCCGAGTCCGGCATATCCCCGCCCGAGCTTCTCTGCCTGCCTCCTCCTCTGCCTCAATTCAAGAAACAGAGCAGCAAGAACAAGACCTCCGGGGATGCAGGGCGAGCGGCCGATGCTGACGGAATGAACCGAAGCATCGACACTTCCGTATGATTGATGCAAGAACAGGAACTTGGAAGACAAGGAAAAGGAGGGAAACTTTTTTGCTGGGCGTTTGTGTTGTCGAGAGATTTGAAGCTCGAGGAGGACAAGAGCGAAACGAGCAATGGTGGGGAATGGGCGCGTCCGTTGGATCGCGCGGATAAGAACGCATCCAGGTGTGAACGTGGTGCGCCTCTCGCCGTTCGTTTGCTGATAAGTATGTGCCACCTGGCGATTCCGTCTCCGTGGATGGGCGCCACGTAGGATCGATCCATGCCGTCGACGTGGGCCCGGGAACACGTGGGACGGCGCCCGGTCCGTGAGGCGCGCAAGTGGCCGGTCTGCCACCTCGGACGCTGCACCGGGATCAGGTGAGAGAGCACACAAGAGCAAAGCACAGAAGCAGACGGATTCTCACTCAGATGCAGATGCAGATGCGATGCAGATGCAAAGGCCATATCATGCTCTCAGTGATCTATAACACAGTTTGTGTTGACTTCTCAGTGATCTATCATAAAAGGTTGTGTTGATTTCTCAGTGATCTATCACACAGCAAGGTAAAACTTTGCTAAAATTAACAGACGCCACTCTGAATTTCTTGCTCCAGTGCCCATATAAAAGCTTCTCATTCATCATACAACAGCCCCCAACTGGATTCACATAAACAGGTTGCCCATTTCTAACTGACTGATTCTACAACGCCAGACCTTGGCTTTCCGTGGCACTGCAAAAGCTATGCTACAAGAGTTAGGGCATTAGCGGTAGCTCTACGATGCGAAGTACCCTGCATAAGCTGGATCTGTACATCAACTCTTCTTTTACAATCTACATCCGGCTCATCACATTGGGCTTTCTTCAGCTGTGCTGTCGCTGTTGCCTTTTGCATCGCCATCGGTCGTTCCATTCTCAGCAGCACCATTCTTGCCAGAATCCACATCAACTTTGGTGTTTGCATTCTGATCAGCATCTTCAGCTTTACCATTGCTGCCGGCATCTGCTTGACTTTGTTCTGCATTTATATCCCCCTCTTTTGCTCTGACGCCTTTATCACCACGGATTTCTACATTTGTGCTGTTCTCTTTGTTGTGAGCTTCCTGAGCTTTGCCATCTTCTGTGTGCTCTACATGTTCATCATTTCCACGACCGTTAGCCTCTTCAGCTTCACAACCACTTACAGGTTCTGCATTGCTGCCAATATTTCCATTACTGTCTTCTTCATTTCTGCTATTTTCAGTGTCATCGTTTTCTCCATTGCTAGCATTGCTAGCACCTTCCACTTTGCCATCTTTAGAACCTTTTAGCGTTTCAACATTGCTGTTCTTCATGGTCACAGCTTCGCCATTGCTTGAACCTTGTATATTATCACCATTTGCAATGGATGCAATATTTTCACCCTTGCCATCCTTAGTTATTTCATCACGGATGTTTTCATTCTGCGTGTCAGCATCGGTTTTGTGGTCTTGTGAACCTTCAGCAGCATCACTGCGGTTTCTCTTCACAGCAGACTCCAAAGAAGCCCCACCAATGCCACCATTGACCCCCTTTTCGTTGGCACTGTCATTTCTGCTCTTTGAACTGTCTTTAGTTCTACCATCTGGACCATCTTGAAGTATATTTTGCTTATCAGTACCTGATTCAACTGTTCGGACCTGTGCCATTTCCTTTGCAGCTTGCTCAGCTCTAGCCTTTGCTTCTGCTAATTCTTCCTCTTCCAATTCCTTCTTTTCTGCCTCCTCTGTGAGCCTAAAGAGCTCCTCTTCTATCAGGGACCTTATTAGTGGTTTTCTCTCAAACAGATCCTTTCCAAAGTATTTATCTGAAGATATGAAATCAAGTCAGAAAGCTCCACCAGCTAAAAAGCAAGGAATGGTCAGCTTCATAGTTGCCTTCACAATAAAATAATGAATTGGCATATCTGCAAGCATCAGATATAAAAACCCCTGAGAAGGAAGTAAGCAAAGACATACCTACTTCTTTTACAACATCTCCAAAGGTCATCTGAAATGGATGAAAAGAAAAAAACAAATAAATGTAAACTATAGACGTAATATAACAAAACAACTACTGTACCAACACATAACATTACAACATAGAAGTTGTTACTCAAAGGCAAATGTTGTACAGTGTATCTCACCGTGGCGAAGTCTGCAGTATCCAAGATAAGAAAGACAGCTTGTCTCAGCTCATCCTTACTCGGTTTCATTGCCTGTTTTTGTGGTTTTTTGTCTCCTTTAGACTCCTGTTTACCTATAATTGAAAAAAGATATGAGGTCTTCAAAATTATGAACTAGGGATCATCCAAATTGTTAGAAAAGCAGTTAGCATGCATAATATCAGAGAAAAGATATTGAGAACGCCCAGCTTAGCAGTTGAAACGAGGCATTGCTGGTGTTTAAGCAATAGTTTCAACTTTCTTCATTCTCCCCCAAATCAAAGATACAGTTTTTCCTTCTGCCTAAGAAAACTTAGGTATTACTTAAAACTTAAAAGTGGTCTATAGTAAGATTTCAAGATGTGTTATTCTAAGTTAGTTGATAATTCTAAGCAATTCCTTTTAAAGTTCTATAATCAATTTATACGCACACAACTTACTGCATGTATGTTGCCCGTGTGTTTTTACTTCTTAGAAAGTACTTTCCAGTTAATGCTTATGCACTCGACATTTTCATACATTTGAATCTGTGCTGTTGATCTTTACTAGCTCCTTTACTATATACATACCTACTAATTCGGACCAAATAAAGGTTTGATTAAGAACCCCTCTGTTAAACGGTTAAACCAATCGCTTCACCTCCACTCTACATGAATGAATAATGTTATAGTACTTTCCTTTCTTTTCTGGAACAAGTATATACCACACATTCTCTTTGTAATTATAGTATTAAACATTTTTCATGGATTCTTCTGAGTTCTAAGGCATTGTTTTCCGAGTCTGAAAGATCATGTGCTAGTTTCTTTATTATTATAAGAAAAGTTAATTTACTATGGGCCCCTTAATGGCACAGCCACATTATAAAGTTATCTAACTAAAAGGTTTTTCTAGCCACAATAGCAAAAAAAAAGTTCAAGCAGATAATACACATGATGCATCCGTAAATATTGAACAAATCTTTTTTTGTCTTAAGTGTTTATACACATGCAGATAAACAGTACATATGCATAAGTCACAGCAAATAGTCCAGAAGCATACCACAAGGTTTGACTTTGCGATCTTTCTTAGGAGTTCCTTTTTTCTTGGTAATAGAAGACTTTTTCTTTTCAAAAACTTTTACGTCAGCACTATCACCCTCAGCAGTTGTTACCAACTTTTTAGATGGTGTGGCAATAGTTGCTTGTTCATCTGTAGGAACTGGCACTTCACTGAGAGATACTCCATCATAATTCTCTAACACATATCCGTTTATCCTGTCAGAAGGCTGAAGGTTGGTTTGTTCATTGGGGATTTTTCCTTTCTTATTATCAGCACATATATATCTGTAATCCATCAAATCACAGTCAGAATATTTTGCTCTATCATCCACACCATTCCTCCCATCCGCTTCCTCTTCACCTTCTCGTTTCTTCTTCTGGTTAGTTTGAAAATAAATAAAGTGAAAATAAGTTCTGGACAAGATGAAACCTGAAAGAAGTTGCGGAACACACCATAGAGTAAACCCTAATGATTATAATATCTTTACATGAATAAGGAACTTTGCCACTCTGGAGATGCTGAAAATAGGCTGGAAGCATACAAACATAATTCCACAAAGACAAAGTGTAAACAGAATAGTAGAATACCTGTGAAGGTTTACCACTAGACAAACTTTCTTCTTCTTTCATACGCCTTCTTTTCTTGACTTTCTGCAATTCATAAGACATGCAAAAAAGAATCAGTGTGGCAATGACAAGGGCTGTAGGTTAGCAATTATGAAGGAAAAACGACAACATCTGCTATCATTTCTAGATGAAGTGTTTAAAAAAATTGATATGACCAAAGTAACTTGCAGTTTAGGACCTTATCAGAGTTTGTGCCATCAATGCCAGAACAGTGTTCCTTCACGAATTTCATCAGAAATGACACCAGTTCTTCCTGTAAATGAAACAGTGATGTTTCCCAATGTGCATCATCTTCCAGACGATAACAGAAATTTCAAGTATTTAGCTGGACCAACCTTCCTATTAGCTCTCGAGCCAATGACATCAAATGAACGGCACAGTTCAATTAGTGTATCCCTTTTACATCTGTTGAGCTTCTCCAGTAGATCTGCTCGTAATATTTCCTGTTATCAGGTTAATACCACAAACAGTATCAATGAAGCTACAACAGAGAGAGAGAGAGAGAGAGAGAGAGAGAGAGAGAGAGAGAGAGAGAGAGAGAGAGAGAAACATTGGTTGAATACACCAAGTTGCTTCCAAATGAAAATATACCTCTTCTTCGTGACAAACATGCCCAGTGAGTTGGAGAATTTGCTCTCTCAAGTCATTTACCTGGTAGATTAGGAATTATTTCTGAAGATTGGAGACACAATCCACAAGCATCCAACTTAACTGACTACTTTATCTACATGTGGCAAACAAACATATTGCATACTCTATTCCGAGATTTGGTTCAGCGCTATAATATCAAAGAAGCATATCCATCTAATTCACAGCTTGAGCATCTATGAGCTTCGAGGTCAGTACTGTACAGGGCCAATCTATCACTATCAGTGCTTCAACAAGTGCAGAAAGTAGCATTAACCTACCAGCAGGACCTATCAGCTACAGAGCAATTTGAATGCTGTGTGCACCTACTCAGTGCAGAGTTCAGGACCTTGTTTCAGTGATGCAAAGTTTCCTTTGTCTAAACGACCAATAAATGAGCATGAGTGCAACTTCTCAGTGCAGAGGCTGGAACCTTGTTTCAGTGATGGAGTAAAGTTTTCTTTTTGTCTAAAAGACAAAGAAATTAGCATGCATACATGAGGAACAGAACAGGATCCTAATGGTAGTTGTAAGCCTATCTTTGACTCCATAATTGGGTGTGTGCGGTCAAAGAAGCTGGAAACATTTCCCTTTTTCTAAAAAAAAAGTCTCCTTGATTTTTTTTATATGCAAATGCAGTAAAGTAAGAGCACATGTGAGTGCGAAGGCCCTCCAAGGAAATAGAACTTGGCAGTCAATAGAAATGGTCGAATCTGATCCGTACAGAGGTAATCCACATGGAAATTCGGCTTGATATCTCTCAATGCAGATGAATCGGCCAGTTTAATGCACATCTATGTACCAACAAGAACCAAAACCTACCGATTCCTTCTCAACGAAGACCCAAGTAGGCTGCTTAGTCGACTTAGTTTCTGAAGCCACCTAGACAAACGACGAACAGAAATACAACAACCATCAGTTTAGAGCTTAATTTCTGAAGCAACCCACACAGCAAAAGCTCTAATTCGTGGTTTCACCGACCCCACACAGGCACAGGCAGATAGCAGCAAGAATCTTAGTGCTCTTGCTCTATCCATGGGTTACGGAATCGCTAGCTAATCCCACAAAGTGTCGCAGGCACACAATATAAAATTAAAAAGACGAAGAAGAGCTTCTCCCCCTTCGGCATCCCGATCCGGGATTCCTGCGCCAGTCACGCGCAGGAGAGAGAGGCCCATTTTGAGCTCAGGATTCAGTTGTGCACGCATGGCGTCATTAGAAGAGAAGGGCACGGGAGTGCGCGTGTATGCTCACCTTGGGTCGATTCTCGCTGGCGCCGGCGCCCGCGCCGTCCTGGGAGTCCATGGCGCCGCCGCGGTCGCTCCCTTCCGTTGGTCAGCGCTCAGCACGCGAGGGCGATGTCACCGAAGAGAGAGGGGCGTTCACTGTTCTGTTCAGTTGGCCTGTGACCTCTCTCGCCTCACTGAATTAGTGAGTTGACACCTTAGCCTGAACGGCGGCGGTGAGGGTGTAGAAAGAAGAGGCGATTGAGCGGCGGTGAGACCTGCCGAATTAGGAAAAAGATGGGGGTGCTTACACTTTGTCAAGCACTCGAGCATCGAATGGTTGGTGTCCGCCTGGTCTTTGGCCACGTAAGGCCGTTTAGTTTACGCACTATGTATAACGTTTTGCATAACGCATGTTTTTCAATGTACTTTTTTTCTGTAAATACTATGCATAACGTAAAAACACTATACATAACGCTGCATCTAAACACCCCCTAAATGGGGCCACCTGTTGGATCCAGATCTTTAGTCCCAAGAATTCAGTGGTTCATGCCACCCGAATTGTTGTTTGCAATTTCAGGTTTCCCCACTACTCTTCATCAAGTTGGTGTTGTGCCACTAGAAAGCAGTGATTTGTTTCCCATTTCTCTTTTCTTATTACTTTTTTTTACCCTGTTTGGTTTTGCATTTACGATGTCTAATAGACTGACGGTTTGCCAAGGATGAAGTTCCCTGTAGTTTCTTGATGCTCAACTCAAATGGTCAATGGCAAATAAGAAACAAGAACTCAGTGATAGAAAAGGCAAAATAGTCATTTTCACCTCTCAACTTTCTTTCAAGGCTCAAAATTGTCTCTAACTATCAATTAGGCAAATTTAATCCTCAAACTTTTCGCTTGGACCCTGTTTTATCTAAGGTGTGACACGACATGCCTACGTGCATACCAAGTCATCCAAAAGTTCATGCAAGATTCTTAGCATGCTACCAAGTTGAATACCGATATTAATTCAAGTGCTATACTGAACTAGAATTCACTAGCATAACTAAAATAAGCGATTGATCATCCTGTGTCTATGCGTAAAAGGTTTACATTTTTGTTTATATGTGAATTCTCCTTTGACCATTGAACCATATTTTCTTATAATACACCAAACACAAGCAAGAAATCAGATGTGGAAGAGTATGCTTATGTGTTATGTCTAATGACTAACTTTATGGCACCACTGCTGACTAATCTGCCAATGTGGCACGCTACGTTGGACTAGGGGTGAAACCGTGAAAGTGAAACCAAACAAAATGTTTGAGAACTAGATTATCCATTTTAATAATTGAGGGACAAATTTGAGCAAGCAAAAGTTGAAGGGCCAAATCACCTGTTCCACCAATACAATACAAAAATAGAGGAGCGCACCTCGCTCTCGGACAGCAGAGAAAAAGAAAGGGAAAGTTTATTTGGGTGCAAGACCTCTTTTATCTGAAAACAGAGAAACAGTTCTGAAAAGAAAAGATGGGAAATTTGGAAGGAATTTCAGAAGCGAAACCATTCTATGGTAGCTATATCATAGGTGAAGTGAGAGATACTTTCCATGTAATCACCTTTTGTGTTTTGTCTGTGCTTGTTTTCTGAATCTTTATGTATTTTTCCTATTCCTCTTTTGTTGTATTCTCTTCTCGCAAAAAAAAAGCATTCTTCCTTTTCTTTACTGTTTCCCACTTCCACCTGCCTCCGTTGCCTTGGTTTCAGAAAGCTTTTTTTTTGTCTGAAACATTTTTCCCCTCTCTTTACTGAATTAGGCAGCGCTCCTCCATTCATTTAAAAAATGCTAAAAGGAGCTGCCACACTCTTTTTTTTTTATATATACAAGCTGTATTATCTGAACTCTACTCAACACACTCACACCACACACACGCACACCCCTAGAACTACAACCTATACACATCTCGCGTCCTTCTGGAGATCACCGAAGCTGCAACTTTGTAGGCGACGGACACGTCGTAGTCCCATTATGGCGCCACGCAGATATCCAGGACATACAGAAATATACCGTGGAAACTTCGTAGACGACGGGCACATCGTAGTCCCATTATGACGCCACGCAGATATCCAAGACCTACAGAAATATACCAGAGAAAATTCTCAAAATAGAAAATCCTAGGTCGCTCAAAACTCGGACCAGAACCGATGGATTGGTAACCACCGAATCCATCCAAGCTCAGGTCCACGCTCTTTTTTTTTTTTCGCAAACGTGCAAGAGAGTTATGTCTATACTAGGAAAAAAACAGTCAGGCAAGCCCTTGCAACTTGAAGAAGGAAATAGACATCAAAGGATCTGATTTTGCATACTCGCTAGATTACATGTAGCCACTCTCTAGATTTGCAGTAGAAGTATGAGACAAAAAGTACTGAACCGAAATGCTTTACTCATCATCTTTTCTCTTGAGAGGAGCTTCTTTATTCTGTCATTTCCAACAAAGAATGCCCATACAATCTCCACAGCATCGCAAATCAACCGATCTTGCCTAGAAGTTGCCGTCGTCGTCGCTGGTGATGTCGCCCCACCTGACGTTGTAGTTGGCGGCGAGGTAGTGCGCGCCGACGGGGCCCCTGCTGCCGTACGGGTAGAGCTCCGGCGCCACCCGCTTCTCCTCCAGCTCCCTGAGCACGGGCGTGAAGATGGCCCACGCCGCGTCGAGCTCGTCGCTCCGGATGAAGAGCCGGCGCTCGCCCTCGATGGCGTCCAGCAGCAGCCGCTCGTACGCGTCCGGGATCTCCCGGCGGTACCGCTCCGAGTAGAGCAGGTTGAGGTTGCTGCGGTCCAGCCGCATGCCCAGCCCCGGCACCTTGTTGTTGATCTTGAGGTAGATCGCCTCGTCCGGCTGCACCCTGAGCACCAGCTCGTTGGTCGCCTTGTCCAGGTCCGTGCCGATGCTCCGCCGGTACAGGTTGCCCGGCACGCGCCGGAACTGCACCCGGATCTCCGCCCTGCGTCGCGCATCGTCACCATTTCAGATCATCGGTTGAATAGGGCAGTGTTGTAGAGAAGCTATGGGGATTTGGGGGCAGAGCAGAGCAGAGCTGACCGCCGGGTGTGCAGCGCCTTGCCGGCTTTCATGAGGAACGGCACGCCGTCCCAGCGCGCGTTGTCGATGAAGAGCGCGGCGGCGGCGAAGGTGGGCGTGACGCTGCCCTTGGGCACGGTGGGGTCGTCGGCGTAGCCGGGGAAGGACCTGCCGGCCCTGGTGTGGCCCTTGTACTGCCCCACCACCACGTCCTCCAGCCTCAGCTGCCGCATCGACCGCAGCACCTTCACCTTCTCGTTGCGGATGTCCTCGGCGTCAAGGCTCACCGGGGTCTCCATGGCAAACAGGGCCAGGATCTGCAGCAGGTGGTTCTGCATTATGTCGCGGATGATCCCGTAGTTGTCGAAGTAGCTGCAGCCAATCCGGCAAGGATATGATAATCCGTCATTATCGGTTGATGATTTCTTCCATCTGTCTAATCTGCACTGAACATTGGATGGAAGAAGGTACTGCAGACCCGCCTCGACCCTCGGTGCCGAAATCTTCAGAGAAGATGAGCTGCACGTTCCGGATGTAGTTCCTCGACCACAGTGGTTCAAAGACGAGGTTGGAGAAACGGAGGACCGAGAGGTTCTCAACCAGCTCCTTCCCCAAATAATGGTCAATCCTGCAGGGGCCATTCACGTGTGATTGTTCATTTCGTACAGTTCAAGATGGAGTATCAGAATTTGTTCGTGGAATCAACTTGCCTGAATATTTGCTCCTCGACTAAGTATTTCTTCAGGGATCTAGTGAGCTCCCCTGACGACTCCGAGTCGCGGCCGAATGGCTTCTCCACTATGAATCTAGTCCATCCGCTTGAAGAAGACGCGGTGTGGGTAGCAGATCTTACGACATCGACAAATATGTTTGGCGGGATCGACAAGTAAAATAGCCTGTTTGGTAGCTTGCCTTCCTGATGACAAAAAAATAATAATAATAATAATCTGAAGCATGACTATTTCAATCTTCCCACAGAAATGCATTGGTAACCTTAGAAAGTGAACTCCAATCAGAAGAAAGGTACTAGTATATGCAAAATCATCAGTGTTCCATATATGACCTTAAGATCATTTTCTGAATTGCACAGCAGATTAGGCATAACGGTCACAATGCTTGCTGAGCTTCAAATCCAAACTCATTTTGCGATATCGGTACCTCTTTTTCTTTAAGCTTTCTGTCCAGTTCAGCAAACCCCTCCTCTGAGTTGTACTGCCCAGATTGGTAGAAGCATCTCTGGAGGAACTGTTCCATCTTATCGCCGCAGTTCTCCCTATTGATTGTTCAGAAACAGAATTTGCATTACAAAATGTAAGAAGTGAAACTGATTGGATGCCT
Source organism: Alloteropsis semialata (assembly GCA_004135705.1). Lineage (NCBI taxonomy): Eukaryota > Viridiplantae > Streptophyta > Magnoliopsida > Poales > Poaceae > Alloteropsis > Alloteropsis semialata. The sequence continues at coordinate 94,582,013 of CM014278.1, read as the reverse complement.
GACAAGCTTAAACGAACAACATAGCAGGTCGTTGCTCTAGTCGAAAAACTTAAAAAGGACTGAATCTCTGAACTTCATTACTCTTTTCTATAAAGCTGGCAACTAGTAAATAAAACTGAGGTAACCTACTGTTTATATAAACCAATGCATACTGTTCACAGAGCAAACTGAATAAAAAAAATGGAAACATGCCTTTTATCAATTCGACACGTCAGAGTCATACTGATCATGTTCCTGAGCTCTTCGTCGCTCATCTTGCTACGAGCATAACCGAACACTGTAAAATGCTGCACTGACAAGGGTTAACCGGAACTGAAAACCAGCAGACTCTGAACCCCCAACCCCCATACCGAAGAAACTGACATCGTGGGTAGCTCCGTAGCTGATGCTGAACAAACAACGGCACGAACTAACCTCTGGGAGGCAGTCCTCGTAGAACAAGGCGAAGAGCGCCGGGAAGATCTTCTTCTTGGCGAGGTCGCCAGAGGCGCCGACGACGGTGATGCTGACGGTGCTCCCTCCCCGCTCCAGTGGCCCCTCTCCGGCTGGCCTACCATCCAGCACCTCTGCAGGAACCAATTCTGCACAGAGTCAGCCACCACGCACAACAGTTAGCTTGCGTAGCTATTCCGATTGTTGTTAGCAACAATACCATTGCTGTTGCTGAACGAGGCACCGATCTGCGGGCGCCCATTGGAGGACCTGGCCCTGAGAAGGCAGGTTCTTCTTGGGAGAAGGATCCTGTGATTTGAGCAATGGTGGAGCGGCCACTTGGTCCCTGCCTCGCGCCGATGAGCTGACAAGAAGACGGCCGGGTGGAAGCGCAAAGCCGCGGCGGCGGCCATCGGATCAATGGAGCAGGCGGAATGGTTGCGAGTGCTAGTCCATTTGGATCGTCCGGCCGGAGAGGTAGATTTGGATATCGGTTTCCAGGAATGGGCCTCGGTGTTCTTGGCGATTTGCTTGTGAATCCTGGCAGTTGGTCGGGAGGTGGTGGTCCAGCGATAAGCTGTGGTCACGGATAATGCAGCCTTCAAGATATTTCTTTTGGCATCCCTTTCTTCATCGATGGTTTAGGGACGTGTAGAAGTTAAAACTACAAGTCATCGTTGCGTGTCTCTTGCGGTGGGTATCTTCGAGATCAGCATAGTTTAACAAAAACCTCTCCATTTATGAGATTTAGATTAGATTAGAGGGAATTTCAACTGCAGAGATACAAACCCCAGGGGTATTCTCCCTTGCGACATCCTTTGCGACGAGATCAGCATCGTCGATTGATTACATTTTATTTTTGCTAGTTAATAGGAAGGCACTCATTCTAGTCACAAAATAAGTAGTAAATTTAAGTCAGCTGCAGTTAAACATTTAAACTTCAATTACGAATCATGTGGATGAGTTTTGATGTTAGGAAAAACGGTATAGTGTCGCAACGAGTACTTGCATAAAAAAAAACTTCTGCTAACTCCCTCCGTTGCAAATTAGAATTCATTTGACTTTTTTGACCCTAAGTTTGACTGCTCGTCTTATTCAAAAAATGTACTCCTACAGACTATAACAAATTATTTCCTATTAGAGCTTGGCCAAAACGGAGGAGCTAGCAGGACAAAGTTAAAGGCTTTTTTATGAAAAAGAGTTAAAGGCCTTATATGGTAGAAAAGTTGGAGATGTGGTCATTGATTCGCTGCCGCAAAAAGGGACAGTGAAATTGGCAAGAACAAAGTACACGCCGCCACTGATCAAACCTTTTGTTTTAACCTTTTGTACAACCTAATATCTAGCCATCTAGGACTTGGTGCTAACTAAAGATATCTATAAACTCTACTAAAGCTCCAAGATTTGGAGCCTCCTCATGCATCCTGGCCACACGTGTGGCTCACATAATGTTCAAGTTGGGCCCATGTGGGACGCACGCGCATTCAGCTGGGCCCCATAGTACTGGTTGTGTGAGACCCACGTGGGCAAATGTACTACATATGTGGGGCCTATGATATATTTTTTAAAAAATATCAACATGGCCCCATATAGTATTTACGTGGGCTCCATGATATATTTTAGAAATAAATATCGATAATGGTGTTTTTCTTGTTTGGAACTACATTCATGCATAGTATAAAATATATTTAGTTTTAGATTGGTGAGATAATAAATTTGTGTTTTATCATAATTTTGTATCAATGTCTTTAGTAGAGGCGCGCACGGCGTGCCTACCTAACTAACTAGTATATACAATTTGCCCAAAAAATGTCTCCTACAGACTATAACAAACTATTTCCTATTAGCAAATTATTTCCTATTAGAGCTTGGCCAAAATGGAGGAGCAGGACAAAGTTAAAGGCCTTTTTTATGAAAAAAAAGTTAAAGGCCTTATATGGTAGGAACGTTGGAGATGTGGTCATTGATTCGCTGCCGCGGAAAGGGACAGTGAAATCGGCAAGAGCAAGTACTCGCCGTCACTGATCAAACCTTTTGTTTTAACACGTACAATACCTAACATGAGTAGGTACACTAACCTCCTACTATGGATGCAAATTGCAACGCATATTGTATGTGCTATTGTGCACAAAGGGTGTGCCTGCCTACGCATGCTACTGTTGAATTGTATGTATATATAATATACTAGTAAGGTGCACGTGCGGCACGCACGTGTTTTAAAAAAAATTGTGAAAAAATGAATGTGCTTCTCGGTATCCCCATTGATCTCATATACCTCTCCACGCTGTCCAGTCAATAAAGTCTTGTGATTATTAGAGTTTAGAAGTGTTCCTCTCCATAATCTACAAGAATAATTGTTTAGACGTAATGACAAGTTTAAATGTGGATCTGTCTGTGCAAGTTTAATCATACACAGTAGAGATGTCAACAGCAAAGAATTTTGCCAATACATTTCGCCAGGCAGATTTCAAAATCCCGACATACTCATTCAGAATCCAATGTCTTCAGGCAGAGTGTTTATTTGATTGAAATATACATTCAACAATTTTAGCACATGGAGGATTACCAAACAAAAAAAGGAACAAAAACAAAGCCGGCATACCCCGAACATTGCTTTGTAAAAGGTTAGCACATGAAAAATCGGTGTTCTTAATGCATGCATAGATGAAGTCCACCTCTGACAATTCATGTAGAGCATAAATAAGAAACCACATTTTTAGAGCACAAATTGTAAGCTGCAAAAAACTACAGAGGATAGTTAAAACATTAATTAAATTTCTCATGTACACCACACAAAGATAAGCTAACAGGGCGGTGCAGAAATCAGAGTATCATACAGGCTAAACAACAGCTAGAATGCCAAGAAACTATAGTCAATAACGCAAGCAGAAAACTAACAGAAGCAAGCCTCTCAAAGATCTTATAATCTTAGACAGATCAAGTCCAGATAGATTCACACCGCAGAACCTGACTCTCTGGGCCTGGATGCTTTTTATCACATCCTTTCACGTCAATTAGCATCTGAGTTGTCGACTTTCTTCCAAACAAGCCTCTCCTTTATGCAATCAGCTAGACCCTAGAGCAGAAACTTTCACCTTATGAACAACAGTTAAATCAAATAGCAATTTGCAAAGGAGACGAGATGGAATTGAGCTTTGTTTTTTCTTTCTTTACAAGCAACTGGTATGGTACTTGGACTACGACAGCACGGGGATGGCGCCGTCCCTGAGCCAGCTGAGCACATGCCAGAGATGCTTACCATCCCTGTCCAAACATGAAGGGAAAAAAAACTTACCATTTCAGAAGGCAGATTTACTACAAAAGATTTGTAGCTTGGCCAAAATCCTGTTGTAAAAACAGTAACAGCTAAGTCTATTCCAGGATTCAGCTCCAGATGGCTGCCTATGAACTCTTCAAATTTTGTTTGATGGTCTCCATTTTTGAAGTGAATTGCCCTCCGAACTGTTGTTTCAGTTTGGTCAGGATACTTCTTTCGCGCTCATCATTAGCACTCTTGTCAAGAAGTAATCTCCTTGCAAGCTTCTTTCTGCGAATTGGCACCGCAAGCTTCTTTCTGCGAATTGGCACCAGATTTCAATGAATGCATGAAAAAACCATTGTAGTGCTTAAAGACCATTAAAATTAGTATGCAAAACTGGAAATTACCTGTAAAATTCAGCAAATAAGTCCTTACCGCTGATGTATGCAAGCAGCCTTACCACCTGTAAGCATACAGTTTCAGGATTCTAAAGGTTCGCTAATCTAAAAACTGAATCAAATTGCAGACAAACGATGCTACGCTACATATGCCTCAACTCATCAGTGAAAATAGAACTTGTGCTGGACAGTATAGAAATTTCCTCCCATAGCCAGTTGCGGTAAGGAGAAAAGCATATCGGCCACAAGTAAAAGAGTAATACAAAAGCAAGACCTCAGCAGATCCAAATGGAGGAGAAGCAGATCAAGACGCATCGATGGGGAAGGGGAAGTACCTGCACCCGCGTCTGTCGATGCCGGTGCGGGGGACAGGACCAGCGTCGCCGCTACCACCAGCTCATTCGCGGTGGCCGCCACGGCAGCGGCTTTCGGGTCGTACTTCGCGGTGGCGGCGGCTTCCTGTACGCATCTTGGCTGCAACCATATCTAAAAGTTAAACAAGGGGGTGACAAAAGATGGAGCAAAGGGGATAAAATAGGAACAGGTTCCGGCAACAGGTGTTGTACCTTCGGCGGGTGACTGAGCTTGTCCGGCGACGGGTCGCGCTGGTGGCGCGGGCGAGCGGGAGGAGGAAGGGCATGCGAGCGGTGGGTGGAGAAGACATCCGAGGACGGGGATCTGGGCGGTTTCAGCCCGACCGACCTCGGAGCCGCCGTGCCCGTCGAACACGCCGAACAGGTGCACACGCAGCTGCAGTGCGGCGGCGCCGATCCTGAGCGCGTCCAGCTCCCGCGCGCCGCAAGCATCCGCACCGGCACCTCGGCGAAGCGCGGCGCGGCGACGGACGCGTCCTCCATCAAGGGGCGCTCCACGACGGCCTGAACCTTCTCGTGGTGGCGGCGTGGCCCATGGGTCGTCGCCGCCAGAGGTGGGATGTGCATCGGAAGGTCCGAGGGCGGGGATGAGATGGGATCAAGCAGGTGAGATACAGGCGGGCGGCCGTGCGAGGAAAGAAACGGGAGAGGACGGGCGGCGGAGAAGGAAAGAATTGCAGAGAGGCGATTTTTGCGGGCGGGACTGGCAGTGGGTACATGAAAATCTCTTGGCGAAAAAAGTTTGACCAAAACATGAAGAGCTATTTTAGAAACAGTGTTATTTTTGATACAAGTATCAAGTTTTTGAAATTCCAAGCTGCGCGGTGGGCCCTTTGTGAGGGGTACTGAGTATTATAAGTTGGGTCAAAAGTTACCAATTGTTTTGGATCCTTATTGTATAGATATGCTATCTGCCTATCTCTGATGGGAGCACACATGTGTGTAGTTCCTATGTCTTTTTCCATCTCTCATGTCTATAAAAGGCGACTAGCTAGATTCAAGTAAAAGCACACCTGAACAACTCTCTACCTCATCGCTAGCTCCTTGAACCCCAAGCTCATAGCGCGCTGTGTGAGACAGTGAGAGAGAGTGTGAGACAGAGATGGCGGCGGCTGCTGCTGCTGCTGAGGGAGAGATCGATAGCACCAGTACAAGCTGCAGAGTGATCGCCCAGGGATACAAGGTTCTGGACGAGGAACGCCACGCGGTTGACTACCGGCCTAGTGTCTGGGGTGATTACTTCATTAAGAACCCTACACTAGAACATACTTATGAGGTACATATATAGTACAGTTTGAACATATGTACGTACTTATTATTTGATCTCCGTACTACACGTACAGTATACTTGCGTACGTTCCCATGATATGATATATGATACACTACTGGAAAACGGAATTTCCCTGAGGGTTGAGAAACCGTCAGGAAAATATGAAAAACCGACAGAAAAATTGAAAACCGACAGGCAAATTTCCGACAGGAATAGCTCGACAGGGAAATAAAAATTGCATGTCGGTTCCGAGATTTCCCTGTCGGTTGTTAATTTCTCTGTCGGGTTTAACCTACAGGGAAATGTGGGTCGTCAGGTCTGGCTTGTCTTTACCCTGTCAACAAGAACCCGACAGGGAAATTTTCCTCTACCGACAGGGAAATTGCATCAGATTGAATTCCAAAATGTTTTTTCAAATTTAATCATACCAGCTTAATTCATATAAAGCATCACATGCACAATTCAAGTTACACTTTCAAGTCAACCACAGGTATCAATTTATTTAGTATGCATACATACATAATCTGTGCATCAGTTTACAACAATCAGTATGCCTTCCCAAAAAGCATCAATTCGACTGAGCCAACTTTCATCAGCACCATTGTACTATCTAACAAACTGAGTCATACCACTAAATTCTCTTACAAGCCTAGTAAGTGTATGCAAAAGCACAACACTTCAAAAGAGAACTACCAACTACCATTCTATTTTCCATGCTATTTTGTGCCGTTGTTGAGAGTTTAGCTGTTGTGGGCATCAACACCAATGTCGCCATTAGTCTCAATTCCAAGCCAACACCAGATGAACCCAATGCATGGCCTGCATGTGAAACAAAATTAGATTAATAACATAACCGAGAAAACTTAATTAAAAAGGCAAAACATATTCTTATGTAAAAACAATCACACTACATACACAATACTAGACCATCAATGACAAGAAGTCTTACAGTGTAGTTGCTTAAAATAACTATTTTGACACAAAACAAGTAACTGCATCACTTCTCAAGTAAAATAATTGTCCAGCATGTGAATTGAAGCATGCAGTATTAAACAATAAATGATAAAAAGGAAAAATCTGAATACTTCTGCAGCTACTCTTATAGCAGGTTTTCAATGAACTGATATGCAAGACAGACACTTATAGTCCCAGGATATATAAGATCAGCAAGAAACCACGCTAATAAGCAATTTCTAGTTCTGAATACTTCTGCAGCTAGACTTGTCAAACCAAAAAATTTCGAAATCAAATGGGCAAATGACAGGAGTACTTCATCATTATTGAACAATTGGAGACGTTAAATTGAAAGAAAAGACAAAATCATTAAACATTGAGAGTCCATGCCTGTTCAGAAACTAAAGTCCAATAAACTTATGAAATCTATCATAATCTTGTAGCTTGAAAGCAGCAAACGGAATTGTAACTTCCATTACACATTGTAATAGTTCAAAACTGCATATATGTGCATTACACATTGTAATAGTTGAAAAGGCATATCTGCATATTTACCATCGTAACTGAATGGAAGCAACTTACTTGATAACAGCTTATATGTCTAATATGAACCATAATCAGTATGTACTCCTTTACAAACTGCAACTGTTAAGCTCCATGTCCCTGTCCAAAAGTACAATGCATCTTGAAATGCATCTTGAAATCCATAACTTCCAAGAAGAAAATCTACAAATTCTAGCACGCATAACTGATGAAAAACTTAAACAATTTTTGAAGAACATTCATGATGGATAAAGTCAAAAATATCCATTGCTCAATATGTATCATAAACTGCAACTTCTATCCAACCACAGAGAAAAGGACCAGTTTTGTTCTTTTTTCAAAGGATCTAATGTTACGAGTTCTCACAAGCAAATTATGGACAAATACTCCACAACGTAGTAGTCAGTTACCACAATTCGAACCCAAAACGTGAAAGACAGTAGGTAGCTTCTACTGTTACCTCTTCAATTCTTCATACGGGTTCGCCACAGGCCTAAAGGCCAGCACCAGCGGAGCATACCGCTGTCGTTGCGCCAAGGAGGCCGGCGTTCCCAGCGCCGAGGAGCCCGCCGCCGTTGCGCCGAGGAGGCCGGCGTCGCCCGGGCTGAGGAGCCCGCCGCCCTTGCGCCGAGGTGGCCGGCGTCCCCCGCGCCGAGGAGCCCGCNGTCGGCCACTGAACTAATAACTCTCGGTACTTTATGTAAATCTAGTAGTGGCAACAAATGTTTATACAAATGCAACAAATATTTATACAAATGCAACAAATGTTTATACAAATACAACAAATATTTAGTTTCGTGACACAAAGACAAAGACATTCAAAAATACAACGCAACAAATGTTTAGACATACAACAAATATTTATTTTTGTGACAAAGGGACAAAAACATTCAAAAATATAACACAACAGACAAATGCAACAAATGTTTAGATAATAGGTAAAAGTCAAACATTTGTTGCAATTACAATCGAATTGCATCCAGCTGCAAATCCAGTTGTAACTCTGGGCGCAACTGAAAGTCAAACATTTGTTTTTTTTCTTTTTCCGAAAAAAAGTCAAACATTTGTTTTTTCTTTTTCCAAAAAAGTCAAACATTTGTTGCAATTGCAATCGAATTGCATACAGCTGCAAATCCAGTTACAACTCTGGGCGCAACTGAAAGTCAAACATTTGTTTTTTCTTTTTCCAAAAAAGTTAAACATTTGCTTTTTTCTTTTTCTGAAAAAAGTCAAACATTTGTTTTTTTCTTTTTCTGAAAAAGTCAAACATTTGTTGCAATTGCAATCGAATTGCATACAGCTGCAAATCCAGTTGCAACTCTGGGCGCAACTGAAAGTCAAACATTTGTTTTTTTCTTTTTTCAAAAAAAGTCAAACATTTGTTGCATTTATTAAACAGAAAGACATTTGTTGCAATTGCAATCGAATTGCATACAGCTGAAAATCCAGTTGCAACTCTAGGCGCAACTGAGTTGCAACTGGATATGGTGCAAATATAACATGTATAGAGTTGCAAATGGAAAGCACACAGAGTTGCAATTCACTAAAATAACACGAAATATATTCATGTTGGATCTTGTTTTGTTAAGCACATTTTTTCGAGTAAGATGCAACAAACGGTTCATAGATTTGACTTACGGTTTAAAAGATATCACATTTTTCAATTCGAATCAAGGAAAGATTCTCCACATGCATGTATTTGGTGGGTGAGTAGAGACGTGAAGCAAATGAGCTGGCATCACACGTTTGGTCTGGATCATTAGTTTTGCATGCATGCATGTGCGCTCGCTGGGGTCTGTGCATTTGCTATATAAAATGCACCCAGGTGCATTATAGCAAAACACTATATATATATATATATATATATATATATATATATATATATATATATATATATATAATACGTGAGGGTTGGCGTGTGCGTATATGTGCAAGTACGAATGAAACTGAATAGCTGTTAGTCTATTACTATTTACTTTAATTAATGATCTATTACTATGCATGATTCGTTTTTGTAATGATGGTTGGATGTAATACTACACTGACGTAGAGACTGGAATACTGAACTGTTCCTTTATAAAAAAAAAACAAGTACCTGCATAGAGGCATGCAAATGGCCCTCACGAACAACCTGTATGGGGTATGTGTTACATTTTATTCTTTGGAACTCAGAACGTTTTTCCTGCCATATATATACATGACTATACTGACGCCTCATTAATTTTTACGTTGTATTTGGAGTATATATTAAGACGTTGCTCACATGCATGGATTCTAATTTAATTAAGAGATAATTTCACTGTAGGTCCATTAACTTTTACCGAGTTCTCAACCAGGTCTGTTAACTAAAAAAGTGGTCATGTGGGTCCATTAACTTTTACCGAGTTCTCAACCAGGTCCGTTAACTTAAAAAAATAGTCATTTAGGTCCCAGATCTAATTAAGAGAGAGGACTCCCGTACCATGCGGATGAACTCCCTTGCAACATCGTAGGAGCAGATCAGCGACAGAGACGAGGGGATGCTTCACTGCTCATACCTGCTGCCGATGGATTGGAGCGGTGGCCACGAATCTTCGGTGAGCTCTGTTGGAGAAGAGAGAAAAGAAAATGGGGTCAATTTGAGGATAAAGGTGCATAGGACAAATACATGGAGGTCTAAAATATAAAAAAAAACCAATCATTCAATGACCGATCATCCACGGTTGCAGCGCCACGTCGCTAAAAAGCGCTTCCATGGCTGGGTCTAGACCTTCGCCTACTCTCTTAATTAGATCTGGGACCTAAATGATCACTTTTTAGTTAACAGACCTGGTTGAGAACTCGGTAAAAAGTTAATAGACCCACATGATCAATTTTTTAGTTAACAGACCTGGTTGAGAACTCGGTAAAAGTCAATGGACCCACAATGAAATTATCTATTTAATTATTTAATTAATACAGAAGCCGGTGGAATGGATGGAAGAACGACGCGACGTACTACTCAACGAAGCAAAGAAGACCTTAGCCGGCATGCAACATCCTTTGGCTGAAATGAAGCTGATTGATGCAATTCAGCGTCTCGGAATTTCTTACCACTTTCAAGACGAGATCCATGCGTCACTGCAGAAGCTCAAATCCATGGAGTTTAACGATGAAAGCTTCCACGAAATCTCCCTCCAGTTCTGGTTATTAAGGCAAGAGCGGTACTACGTGTCCTGTGGTAAATCTCTCCCCCTGCCCACGCATCTCTCTATGGTCGTATACTTCGTTAATATTGCTCCTCAGATCACTTGTAGGCTCCTCACTTATAGTCATATACTTCTTTAATATTGCTACCTCCTCAATCTGAGGTATGGATTAGCTAGATCAGCTGCATTTTTTTTCTACCTGTACTAGCAAAAAAAATTCAAGATGGAGCCTCCTGTAGTTCTAGCTACTGTGGCTTCGGTCGAATGGCAGGCACCACTGCACCAACATATTTCCTTCTCTCTCTTTTTTTAGCTCAGCATATTTCCTTCTCTTAAACCGGAGGGAGAAAATATGGGCCATAAAAAGGCCCAAACAGGAAGGCCGACTGCCTACTACAGGCCGAGCTTGGACAAAGAGTTTCAAGCCCAAAAAACTCGGGCCTGGCCTGAGCCTAGCCTAATAAAATAATATATTAACAATGATTTTTTTCTCGGCCTAATCTTTATTATTATTGGCAGCCTGACCGACTTGCTAGCAGAATACACTCGCTGAGACATTGAATATCCCGGTGTGAACTCCGTCATCATATAAGGATTTAATTCCAAAGAACTAAAAATATTTTTCGTAATAAAGAACTGATTAAAAATAAAACTATTATTGTTGTTCAGATGTATTCCAAAGCTTCGTGGACAACCAACAGAACTTAAAGGTCAGCTTGCACAGTGATGTACGAGCACTGCTAGTACTCTATGAGGCAGCTCATCTAGGCACTCAAATGAACAAATTCTCACAGAAGCTCAAAGGCAAACTACAAGTCTTCTGAAATCAATGGTTGTCCATCTTGAAAAGCCACTCGCAGATAAAGTCAAGCATGCTCTTCAAACACCATCTTTCCGAAGGATGAAGAGATTGGAGGCTAGACTATATATCCCTCTGTATGAACAAGATAAAGAGGACTGTGATGAATTGGTACTTGAACTGGCAAAATTAGATTTTTACTTGCTCCAGCGAATTCATCGTGAAGAAGTCAGGGAAATATGCGAGTAAGTTCATCACAGTCAAGTAAAATAGTGCTCTATACAAACTTGTCGACTAGCACATTCTAACAGCTTTGGTTATTTTTATTATTAAGTAGTATTATATCTGATTAACTAATTGCACCTGAAAAATATATTTCCAATAATAGTATTTTCTGTCATAAAGGTGGTACCATGGCTTGGAGTCCCCACGACAACTATTCTATGCGAGGCATAAGCCAACAGAGGCCTATTTTTGGGCACTGGGAGTTTACTATGAACCCCAATATGCGAAGGCTAGAAAGTTACTAGCGAAGTTTATAGCAACAATTACACCATATGATGACACTTTTGACAACTATGGCATATGGGAAGAGCTGCAACCATTCGCTGATGTGATGCAGAGGTTCGCTATTCTAAATATTTTTCTTTGAATAACCAAAAGTAGTTGTTGCGCATCTAGAAAATTTCTTAACTTGCTATACTTTTTGAAGTATTGTGTATCTGAACTATGATTTCATTTTGTATACTTCAATAAACACACTCTTGTAGGTGGGATATGAAGGAAGTTGAGAAACTCAAGAAATGCTACAGTGACTTTGCTTGCTTTATGTTTGGTACTATGATTGAAATCGAGAATGCACTTCCAAAGGACATAGGGAAGAGAAATGTCGACTTTATAAGAAATATTGTAAGGGTTCAACAGTTCTTTGTTATCTTCATTTTATCAATGTACTAAAGTCCACAATCATTTTGTTTTGATGCATTTATGTCTTTTTTTTGGCATTTTAACGAAGTTTGCATATGGGTTCGATATCTCTTCACGGTGTATCTTGTTTTCAAGGGTAGGAGGAAGTTGTGAAACTGACTAATGTAAATTAAACTTTCCAAAATATTTATCTGTTCCTCTTAATTGAGAAGCATATATTTAATATGGTTATATAAAAACTTTCACCCATTAGAGAAGGCAGTGCATGGTTTTGTCCACCTAATAAGGGCAAGTATGATGGTCCAATTCGTGAAAGAATGTTTTCACTTCGTCTCTTTTAGTTGTGTCACATATTGTTAACAGAGTTATAGTAAAACAAAAATACTATGAATATAGGGCTAGCTATTTGCTAGTTCAAATTTAGTTTCTGCTACTTCATAGTCTAGACTATGATTGGAGAATTTTTTTTCTCTATTATGTATGTGCCATTTTTACAGCATGTTAAAATCTCATTTTTATATTGTTATGCATTAAGAGCGATTATGTCATTTAACATGGCAGGAAAATTGCAGGATTATATTTTTAGAAGAGTAAAATGCACCCTAGGTCTCTAAACTGGTCCCACATATTCATCTAGGTCCCTAAACTCTCAAAACGTGTATCTGAGTACCTAAACTTTGTAAAATGGTCCATACCAGGTCCCGAACGCGCCACACAAGCTCCTAATACTGATATGGCATGCCACGCTGGCAAACATATACAGAAAAACCCCTCCAATTTCTAATCACTCACAATAATACTCCCTCTCTCTGTATCCTCTCCCCTTACTGATGGCCACCGGCACAGCCATTGGCGCGTTGGCCGCGCCGGCCCTTGGCGCGTTGGCCTCGCCGGTCGGGTGGGAGGACGATGGACAGCAGGCGCGGGTGCGCAGCGGCTCTGGCCAGCCGGCCCCCACGCGGGCGGCACCAGCCCTTGCGAGGAAGGCGAGGAGGAGGCGGAGGTCGGCGGCGGCCAGAGAAGGTGAGCACGTCCGCGTTCGCACCGCGGCGAGGAGAAGGAGGTCCAGCTCGTCCTAGCTTCCTCGAGCGACGGCGACGCCGTTTCCCGGGACATGCCGCTAGACCTGCGCCGTGCGGGGGCTCCCTCGCTAGGCCACCAGCCTCGGCGCAGCATGGAGCGGATGCCCACGGAGGGCAGTTCCGAGGATGCTGTCCTCCTCGTCGAATGAGTGTGCAAGCCACTGCCGAATCAAAGTTGCTTCTCTTCCTTGCCCTGCGTACTGTGACACACACGCCGCATTTGGCAGCGCAGCGGCACGAGCCCTTGTCCTGCCAAATCAAAGCTTCGGGGGCGTTTGGTTGCCTGCGTGATCTTAGCCTGGCTTGCATACGTGAGCCAGGCTGAGTGCGTGCAAATCTTCGTGTTTGGTTGTATGTATATGTTCAGCCTGGTTGAGAAGAGAAGATATTTGGTTACCTGTATGTGTCATATTGCATGAGATAAGATTAGAAAAACGAGTAAGTTTATAATGTTTAGCTTATGGATTTATGTTTTAGTGATTTTATAAAACGTTGTAAATCTTAATCTAATTTAAATTATACTAATATTAGTTAATATATGCTAATTACACACTAATAACATCACTAGTAGGCTAATGCCTGGCTCCCGTGAGCTAGGCCCGCAAGAAACAGCTGATTCTGGCGTTTTCTGCGAGCCTGGCCCGGCCTGTACGGCTGCACGCGGGGAGCCAGGCCCGGTCGCCTATACAGCCAACCAAACGATGGCACCCTGCATCTCGCCAGCCTAGTTCAGGCGGATGCAGGCAACCAAACGCACGATGAACAATGAAGGACTGCCTTGATTCAGTATTGGTATTGCATCGTATTTTTGGAAGCAATTGGTTTGCTTGCTAGTGAATTCAGTTTTTCCCATTTCTATTTTCTCCTCAAGCTGTGCTCCCGTAGAGCACGACGACCATGGACGACGTCCTTGCTCTGCTTTGCTACTCTTCATGGTGGAGAGTGAGGAGAAGTGGGAGGAGGTGGTGGAGATGGAGCCAGCCATGGCGCTGGTGTCCACCAGGAAGGCAGGAAGGGGAGAGGATAGAGAGAGAGTGTTGACACTTTATTTGGTCAACACACCGAGATTGCGCTAGAATGCGCGAGATCCGCAACGGATCGAGCAACTGCAGCAGGCCCAGGCGAAACCGGTGAAACCGGTTTGTAGATCTGGTGAAACCGGTTCTACGGGGGATGCTGCGTAGACCTAAGATCGCCGGCCCGGGAGGGACCCCGTCAGGGCAGGCGCGCCTAGGGTTTCTCTGAGATCGGCAGGCCACTTAGAGAGCCTCAAACGCCGTAGAGACGAAGAACGAACAGAATTAGGGTTGGAAAAGCTAGGGTTTGGAGATGACAAAAAAGTAAAGGTAATAAATATTTTGATCGATTGGATGATACTCAATCGGCCGTGACCCTTCATATTTATAGGGTGGGGAGGTCGTACCCCGCAAGGAAAGTCCTATTACAACTCGGATCTACAAAAGAGTCCAATCCTACTAGGACTCGGGGAAAACCGGTTCCCAAACCGGTTCCAC
>CM014278.1:94545846-94565819 GCA_004135705.1 Alloteropsis semialata | reverse complement strand
AATCACCAAATGCTTCTACATGTTTTACCCCCATGTCATGCAAAATCTCTAGTCCGAATAATAAAGCTTCATATTCGGCTTGATTATTAGTACAATCATTTTCTAATCGGTTAAGAGCTTCAAATTCAGCACCACTTGGTGATATAAAAACAATACCAATGCCGCAACCACTCTTACAAACCGATCCATCAAAATGCAACTTTCATGGGGTAAAAGTAATATAACCGATATCTAGATCATTATCATTAATACTATGCTCAACAATAAAATCAGCAACAATTTGGCCTTTCATTGATTTTAAAGGTTCACAAGCCAAATCATATTCAATAAGAGCATAAGCCCATTTACCAATTCTACCGCTTAAAATTGGTCTATGCAACATGTATTTAATAATATCGGTTTGACAAGCCACTATGCAAGTATTGGATAACAAATAATGCCTCATCTTGGTACAAGCATAATACAAAGATAAGCAAAACTTTTCAATAAATATATACCTCGTTTCGGCATCCAATAATCGACGACTTGCATAGGTAATAATGTGTTCCTTCCCTTCGGTTTCTTGAGTCAAAACAGCTCCAATAACTTGATCTTCAGCTGCCACATATAATTTAAATGGAATTCCTCTCTTAGGAGCTTTCATGACCGGCGGCGAAGATAAGTAATATTTGATCTTCTCAAAAGTTTCTTGCTGTTTTGCCCCCCAAGTAAATTCGGCTTCATCTTTCAACCGAAGAATAGGAGTAAAAGCATTGACCTTCCCAGACAAATTACAAATAAACCTCCTCAAGTAATTCACCTTGCCTAGAAATTTCTGCAAATCTTTCTTGCATGTAGGAGCTTTAATCTTCTTAATAATATCAATCTTCTTAGGATCTATCTCTATGCCATTCTCATGAATAATAAAGCCTAAAAACTTTCCAGCCGACACACCAAAAGCACATTTAAGTGGGTTCATCTTTAATCCATATCGACGCATTCTTTCAAAAGCAAGTCTTAAATCAGCCGAATGAGAATTTAAACCAGCCGATTTAACAACAATATCATCGATATAAACTTCTATGATTAAACCAAGCAAGTCATGAAAAATTAAATTCATCGCCCTTTGGTAAGTAGCACCAGCATTTTTTAAACCAAAGGTCATGACTACCCACTCAAACAAACCAACAAAACCTGGACATATAAAAGCCGTTTTGGAGACATCCTCTTCGGCCATGAATATTTGATTGTAACCAGCATTACCATCAAGAAAACTAATAACTTTATGTCCAGAAGCATCATTAATAAGCATGTCGGCTATAGGCATAGGATATTCATCTTTAGGAGTAGCTCTATTAAGATTTCTAAAATCAATGCAAACTCTGAGCTTACCAGAATCCTTTTTCTCAACAGGCACAATATTAGATAACCATTCAGCATAACGACAAGGCCTAATAAAATTTGCATCCAACAACCGATTAATTTCTTCTTTAATTCGGTCATACATATTAGGATTGAAACGCCTAGCAGTTTGTTTAAACGGTCTAAAACCAGGCTTAATAGGTAGCCGATGTTCAACTAATTCGCGGCATAAACCAGGCATCTCTTGATAATTCCATGCAAAACAATCAACATACTCTTTCAACAGCTCGATTAATTCAGCTTTATAATCAGCTTTCAAATTTTTATTTACAAATGTCGGCATAGGTACAGTACCATCACCAATATCAATCTCCTCTAAAGGATCAGCTGACGTAAAGCCTTGTCCTAATTTACTCATGTCATCAAAATCTTCAATGGCTTCACACATATCGTTCTTTTGTGCCCGATAGTGCTCAAGTCTCTGCTGCAACCATTCTGAACTATTCATTGATTCACAACAAATGGTTTAGCCGATATTCAACCGGCTTTAGAACAGCAGGCACGAAGCCATCTCTAGTACAACTGATCATCTCATAGTCAGAAATATCTAAACCTGTTAAGCACTTAACATGATCATACATAGACATGGTAGAACCATCAGCCACTGCAACACAAGCCGATGTGTCTCCATGCACAACCTCAATGTCTTCGTCTACCCGTTGAATAAGAAATTGATGCAAACTAGAAGGTACACATCTATTTGCATGAATCCAATCACGACCCAATATTAAATTGAAGTTACCTTGGGTCTCGGCGACGAAGAAAACGGTAGCCAACGTCTTGCTCCCAACGGTGAGCTCCATAGAAGCAACGCTCTTAGCACTCATAGGCTCGCCTCCTCCCACACCGCTGATAGTCATGTTGGTCTTGATCAGCTCATCATCAAGTCCACCAAACTTCTTGAACACAGTATAAGGCATCAAATTGACAATCGCCCCGGTGTCAACAAGCATCCTTGAAATCGGCTTCCCATTGATATGTCCCTTCATGTACAGCGCCTTCAAGTGATTTTCAGAATCCTTTGGCCTTTTAAATATAGATTCTTTCGGGCCAAAGTCTAAATGAGCGATCTCATCCTCCGGAATAATGTAATAATCCGAAGATAGGTGCACCACATTAGCATCAACATTCATATGTTCAGGTGACGACCCATAATCAACCAGCTGTTCATCGTCCGTGCTGGGAATCTGATGACAACCTCTGATCAAACGCAGGAGTAACAGAAATTTCAGAGGCAATTCGAGATGAACCTGGATCAGCAGAAACCGATTCCACCGGTTTCAGAACCGGTTCCACCGGTTCTGATGCAACAGTGGACGGCGACGGGGGTAGAACCGGTTCCACCGGTTTGGAATCCGGTTCCACCGGATTTTGCCCTGTAGCTTCGGTCTTCTTCCACCCCTTGCCTGGAGGAATCATCGGCATGTACTTGTTGAAGTGCTCCTCCCTCTGCTTCTCCAGTGCCTTCTCTTTCTGGTCCTGAAAGCGAAGTCGCTGCAACTTCCTCTTTTGTGTTCGTGTCAAACCTGGAGGACACCATCTAGGCATAAGGTATTTAGCTCTATCAATTTCAACCTTTTTACCCATATCAGGCTCTGCAGCAACGTTCTCCTAGACTGATGGCTTGACTTGATCACCAATTATCATAAGCATCTTGTCATCGTCCTTCAAATTTATTTGGAAGTCACCAATCTGGATGATGTCAGCAGCAGTAGTCCTCTCCTGGTCGACCTCCATCTTCTGGACAACTTCCTCCATCTTCTTAGGCTGATAAACTTGCTTGGGAGGAGAAGGCTGTCTTTTCTGGAAAAACCGGTTTAACCGGTTTACAGAACCGGTTCCACCGGTTTGAGGTGGCACGTCCCAACCTGATCGACGAGGAGCCGAACGGTTATCCACCAATCTCTCATGTGCAGGAACTCTGTTATTACCCCATCTTGGATGAAAAGAAGGATACTGCGCAGGGTAATAAGGCATATTCCTCCCATTGTGATCCCATGTCGGATATTGATAATTGTAGTACGGAGGCATCCATGGTATGTTCTGACATTGGTTCTGTTGGGAATAGAAGCCTGCATCACCACCCTTCCACCTGTTATTCGCTCTTGGAGGCGAAATTGGCTTCTCTTGGTGCGGAGGTGATCTCTTTCTCTTTTTTGCCGGCCAATCATCTTCAACTGGCCTTTGATTTGCATATTTGGAAAACAACTGGTCATAGGTCACTTTTGGCTTTGCAACTTTGCCCTGATACTTGGCCACATTGATTTTCCAGGTTCTAATCTCCGGACGCTTAGGCTTCACCATTTTCTGGCGCCCCTGAGTAGAACCGGTGGAACCGGTCTCAGGAACCAGTAAAACCGGTTTGTCCTGTACAGGCTCAAATGGCTTCTTTGATGATCCTTGCCCCCCGAGATCCGTGACTCTTGCAGTGATTTTGAATGTCTCTCTGCCATTGGGGGTCTTCTCACACACCACTTTCCTGACAATTGATTTTCTTTTCACATTTTCAGGTTTTGGCTTCTCGTTACCTATAACAACATTTTTTCCTTTAGTTGATTCGACTTGATGCGGCCGAATCAGAACTTTAGGAGCTTGCATCTCAAGGGTGTTGACAGGGAAAGGCTCTTTATCCACCTGCATCTCATGTAGTGTCAAACATCCTTCATTCAAGGCCAATTGCACCTGTCGACGGAAAACATTGCAATCATTAGTAGCATGCGAAAAAGAATTATGCAACTTGCAATAAGCCCGCCTTTTGAGTTCTTCAAGTGGAGGAATAGTATGAGACATTTTAATGTTTCCATTCTTTAACAATTCATCAAAAATACGGACACACTTGGAAACATCAAAAGTAAATCGCACTTCTTCTTTCCGATTCTTTTGAATTGGCTTAAGAGATGGACAAGTGTACGATTTATTCTTAGAAGGCCATACAAGTTCAGCAACATACACATCTTCATCATCGTCCGAACTACTAGAATCATAAGCAACAAGGTGAACATTAGAACGATGAGTTTTATATGTATCCTTGCTATTTTTAATTCGGTTTTCAGTAGCTAAAGCTCTTATTTGTACTTGATTAACCGAAAAGTGTTCAAAGCCTTCTATCTTTTCTCTAATAGAGGATCTTAAACCATTAAAAGAAACATCAGCAAGATCCCTTTCAGAAAGTGACAAATTAAAGCATCGGTTTCTAGTCTTTTTGAATCGTTTAAAATAATCAACAACAGATTCATCTCTTTGTTGCTTAACCGATGTTAAATCCGTCAATTTCAATTGAGTACTCCCACTATAAAAATGATCATGAAATTTTTGCTCTAATTGATTCCATGAATTAATTGAGCCAGGAGTTAATGAAGAAAACCAAGAGAAAGCAGTTCCAGTCAAAGATAATGAAAATAAGCGAACTTTCAAAGCATCATTAGAACTAGCTTCTCCTAGTTGAGCAATATATTGGCTAATGTGTTCCCAAGTGGTTTTATTATCATCACCATTAAATTTAACAAAATCAGGAACACGCCAATTATTGGGGTAAGCTACAGCATCAAAATTAGTAGAATATGGTTTTTGATATAATCTAGAATTACCCATATCAATGCCAAGCTTATCTTGCATCATAGTAGCTAACTCGTCCTTCATTTTATAAAATTCAGCATATAAATTTGAACGAGCTAGATCAGATTGCCCTGTGGCTGTATTTTGAACTGGAGCAACATGAGGCATGCTAGAAAAACTTTGCCGCAAATATTGATCGTATACATCATTAGGAATCCCGCTAGAATTAATATTTTGATTAGGTATAGGGGGTGATGTATAAGCACGTGTTCTAATATAAGCAGACCCATTAACAGCTTCTATATTTCGGTTAGGGACCACTGAAATAGGAGCTGTGGTGTGTGGAACAAGCTGCTGTCCAGCCTGAGTAGTAGAACCGGTTCCACCGGTTTCTAGAACCGGTGAAACCGGTTTCGCCGAGGCTGGCGAAACATGCGCTGGTGGCGGTACCTGTCCTGGATAAAAATTTGCCGGCATACCATACAAAGGGTTTTCAGGTGCTTTTCCTGGTGTAGCCGACACACTAGCATGCATATTCTCATGTTGGGTAGGTTGTATATTTTGTGAATAATAAGAAGATTCTACCAACCTATCCTTTTCAATTCTATCTATCCTGTCCATAAGAGTGCTAACTACTTCATATGTATATAGAAGTGCAGCACCAAGATCATTATCAGGATTAGAAGTAGAAGATTCAAGTGGATGTGCAGTTACCGGAGGGATTTCTTCCACCTTTTGATCCTTCATCACAAACGCCGGCATCGTGAAGTCTTGAGTCCTTGTCACCTTGCCGTGGCGATCCTTCTTGAGCCCCATCAAGAATTGAGTCTTGAAGAATTCTTGGGCCGCTTCAAACTTCAGGCGTTCCTCCTCGCTGATCTCCTCCATGGAGGGAACAACGATGTTGTCCTTGTCAAGATCTGAGATAGATCCCATCTGGCTAGAGTTTGAATAATCGGTTATTAAAACTAAGATTTCCAAAGTCCCCAGCGGAGTCGCCAAAAATGTGTTGACGCTTTTTTTGGTCAACACACCGAGATTGCGCTAGAATGCGCGAGATCCGCAACAGATCGAGCAACTGCAGCAGGCCCAGGCGAAACCGGTGAAACCGGTTTGTAGATCCGGTGAAACCGGTTCTACGGGGGATGCTGCGTAGACCTAAGATCGCCGGCCCGGGAGGGACCCCGTCAGGGCAGGCGCGCCTAGGGTTTCTCTGAGATCGGCAGGCCACTCAGAGAGCCGTCAAACGCCGTAGAGACGAAGAATGAACAAAATTAGGGTTGGAAAAGCTAGGGTTTAGAGATGACAAAAAAGTAAAGGTAATAAATGTTTTGATTGATTGGATGATACTCAATCGGCCGTGACCCTTCATATTTATAGGGTGGGGAGGTCGTACCCCGCAAGGAAAGTCCTATTACAACTCGGATCTACAAAAAGAGTCCAATCCTACTAGGACTCGGGAAAAACCGGTTCCACCGGTTCCCAAACCGGTTCCACCGGTCTGCCTGTCAGACGGGCAATAGTGAACCAAACCGGTTCCACCGGTTTGAGAATCCGGTTCCACCGGTTCTTCCTGCCTTGCTGTCCTTGTGCCAATTTTGATCGCCAACAGAGAGTATTATTATGAATGATTAGAAGTTAGAGGGGTCTTCTGTATATGTTTGCTAGCATGGCATGCCACATCAGTATTAGGAGCTCGCATGGCGCATTTAGGACCTGAGGATGGACCCCTTTACAGAGTTTAGGGACCCAGATACGCGTATTGAGAGTTTAGAGACCTAGATGAACATGCGGGACAAGTTTAGAGACCCGGAGTGCATTTTACTCTTTTTAGAATTGATTAAAAACTTTTGCTACTAGCAATATACTAGATTTGTTGTAGTGTAAGCATCACCTTCACACAGTACCAATGCAAGTGCAAAAAAAATTATTCAGTAGGAAACAAATAAATTTATTGTTGCATAAAAGGTTGACTCACTCATATGTGGTGTACCAAATAAACTTGCCAATGAAAGTGTTTTTGTGGCAGACCGCCCCAATTAATCCGGCTTAAGAGCATGGGACCACTATCACAGCAGTGCGCCACGCCCCTAAACCGAGTTAATCGTGCAATCCGTCGGATACCTTCCCGATTACACCACATTTTTCTCTCGACCGAAACAAAATAGCAGCAGTCCCACTCGAAGGTGGGCTCAGGCAGTACAACTCATCGCATATTTTACATCACACGGTTCACGTAGATAATTATACAAATACAGTACACATATGTTTTATCTTCTTACAAACCAGAGTTATTTACAGCGGAAGACTACACATCGAAGTAAAAGGGTATCATGCGGAGCCCTCGCACAATACCTAAAAACCGCAGCCTGAGCCGGACTCAGGCGGCACCTGCTCCAAGACCCAACCGTCAGGCAAAGTGCACGGCCACGTCAGAGCAGCAGTAGGGTCGTAGCTCACCACCTCCAAGTCTGAAAAACAAGCCACAAACAAGGCTGAGTACTAATTACTCAGCAAGACTTACCCGACCAGGTTTAAATACTAGACATGCAAGGCTTTATGGCTGAGGGTTTGTTTTGCCAACAAGCACCTAACCAAAAGTTTCTATTTTCAAGTTTTAGCCAAGTTTTACATTGAGACTAGACCTTACTAAATTTGCCAAGCTATCCAATACAATCAAGGTATCACATCAATTGATTAGTATAACCATGGTACTCTTATCTATTCCCCTTCTACTCTCCTTTGGCCCAAGGACATTGATGTGCAACGAGAGATCAAGCAGCTTCATGTAACCGCGAAGGACGGACAACTCGAGTTGATTTTAACCATGCATGGGACAACCTAATCGCACGACCCGTGAGAGACACCCAGGACCCCACGGGGCAACCGTTCCCATCTCTCCCTGCCGTCTGCCATCGGGGACCACTCCACCCGAGTGCACGCCCCAACGAACCCCAGGTGCCCCAGGCAAACCTGTGCCGTGGCCACTGCTACACTCGCCATCAACCCCTCGCCCAATGGAGTGGATATGTCCGTCAGACGTCAGTTTGCATCAAGTACTAGGTTTACCAGTTTACCATATTTCCCGGCATACGATTAGTACCTTCAAAAGCTTGACCAACTGACCACACCCTCAACGCCTTAGCCAAAACCTCCTGTGCAAGCGGGACATTCAATCAAACATGAATATCGCACAAGCCCCGCTTGCCAAAATTCATCAACTGATATAAGGTAAAAACCTATATCTCGCGAGTGACCAGGCGATCACTCGACTTCTACCGGTCCTAATTAAGCATAGCCTTCTATTCGACCTACACATACTAGTATTAGGACGTAGGTACCTAGGGAATCATGCAACTAAGGTTTCAACCAACTCCTCAAAACTTAAATGCACAAGAATTAAGGCACAAGCAAGAAGTGTTAGTTCACAGTGGGTTATGCTCCGGGGCTTGCCTTCTTGATCTCCGGTGGCCTTGGGCCCTTCCGGACTTTGGTCCGGGCCTTGTGCAGTCGTCAAGTTCAGCTCCGCCGCAGCTTGATCACCCTCGTGCGCGACCTCCAACTCGTAAACACCGTCAACGATGGGGTGATCTAAAGGAGATGTAAAAAGTATGCATGAGATGCATGAATGCACAAGCTATTTACTACAAAAATATTTGCCACACTCCAAATCGTGGTCAATCAATCATAGAACACAACAATTAATAAAAACAATAGGCACCAGAACCGGTCTGACCGGTTTTGGAAACCGGTTAGACCGGTCTGGCACTGGCCGGCCCAAAAATCTCTAGGGTCAACTAGCTTTTGCATCATTTAGATATATCATCTACAAATCAATACTAGGCATAAGCACTGCTCCTATGGTTGGATTCACCCATTTATGAAGCATGGAGAAAAAGTAAAGTATGCAGATTACCTTTCCTACTCCCATAACTCAACTATCTCTAAAACCACCATAATCCTAAATAACTTTGTTCATTAGCTACCCAACTCAACTTTATTCATTCTATTAGGACTATCCAAAAAGGGGTTTAGCACTTTTAACTCCTGGACAAGAGTCATGAAGCAATAAAAACCATTCTTTAGCACTCACATATTGTGCATGAAATCAAATACCCATCAAACAACCACTTACCCATAAGCCTTAGAATCCTAAAAACAACCCCCTACACCTTCTAATTACTTACCCTTGGTCCTGGGCTTCTTCTACCTCGAGCCAGACCAAAGCTCGGCCATGGGAGTTCCTGGCCGGCCGGAGTTCTTCGAAATCCAAGCAAAGGAAGGCCGGGGCGGGGCAAGGGATGGCTAGGGGATGAAGAGGGCGAGGTGAGGCAGCTGTGGACTCGAGGAATCGATGAATGGGCGAGTGAGGGATGGTGAGCGCGGTCCCGGCGCTTTTGCCGCCCGGCCACGAAGGGTGAGGGCCGGCTGGCCACCTGGGCGGCTCGTGGCGCGCCAGCGGGGCCAGGGGAGGCTGACCAGGCGCCAAGGAAGCACGGGGAGGCGGACGCGTGGCCGGAGCAGTTGGGAAGGACGAGAGTTGGCGGCGGTTTGTACGCACCGACTGTTGCGGTGGTGGGGTAAAACCCGCACCGCAACAATCGGTCATGGCCCGGAACACTGTGCCGACAAGTTCAAATCCAATATTTCGCGGGCCACCGACTATTGCGGTGGGCGTGGGGACGGGCACCGCAACTTCCGGTGAGCTAGTCAAAGTCGGTCCACGTCACTTATACAGGCGACCACCAACTGTTGCGGTGGCTACCTCCACCGCAACAGTCCGTCAATCCAGAGGCTAATTTCCCTGTTTCAGCTACCCACCGACTATTGCGGTCACTGTCTGGGATGGGACCGCAACTTTTGGTGGCTCGGATACTGGTTGTGGATAAAAGATCCATGGAATGTTGCGGTGGTACACAATGGGTGACCACCGCAACAGTCAGTCAATCCAGAGAGCATTTTTCAATTTCTCTCAAGCGACCGACTGTTGCGGTCATAGCACCGCAACTTCCTGAGGTGGCTGGGTAAACGTGTGTATAGAAACCTGGTCACCGACTATTGCGGTGGTGGCAAAGACAGGCCACCGCAACTTGCTGTGACCTCGTCATTTACACTTTTCAAGTTGGTTTTGAAGTGAATTTGGCTAAGCTAGGTCGTGTTCATGTCCGAGGGTCTAATAGAAACTAATTTCACCTATTCTTAGGCAACACCAAAAGATTCTCTCTCTCTCTTTCCAATTCGTATTCGAACATCCCTAGTATTCTACTTCGATAGTTGACTTAGGGCAAACATATACATACACATATATGCACAACAACATGACTAGAAATGATGCATGACAGGATTACGTTAATTAAGTTCATTTAAGGTTCTTAAGCTCTACAGTGACACCAGGGGTGTCACAGCCCTTCCCTCTAAAAAAGAATCTCGCCCCGAGATTCCGGTGCAGAATATTAAGTACGGAATTGAAGTTACCTGGAATAGAGTCCATGAAATCCGGATACTTAAATCTGAGGTATGACTTTTCTTCCCAAGTAGCTTCCTCTTCGGTGTGATTAGCCCATTGAACTTTATAGAACTTGATAACCTTCCTTCTTGTGATTCTATCTTTCTGATCAAGAATCTTAAGAGGCTGGGATTCATAGGTGAGATCGGGTTCAAGTGGTACTTCTTCATAAGGAATGAACTCTTCGGGAATTCGAAGACACTTCTTGAGTTGGGAGACATGGAAAACATTGTGTATGGCGGAAAGATTTTCTGGAAGCTGAACCTTATATGCCACGGGTCCACACTTTTCTAGAATTGGGAAAGGTCCAATGTAGCGAGGAGCTAATTTTCCCTTTACCCCAAATCTTTGAACGCCTTTGGTTGGTGAAACCCTAATATAGACATGATCTCCCACTTCAAAGGTCAAAGGTTTTCTTCTTTTGTCAAAATAGCTCTTTTGACGAGCTTGTGCAGCTTGGAGATTTTTCTGGATTACTTTCACCTTATCTTCTGCCTCTTGGACTAGATCTGGCCCAAAAAAGTTTTGTTCACCAGATTCAGACCAATTGAGAGGGGTTCGACACCGTCGCCCATACAAGGCTTCAAATGGTGCCATTTTGATGCTTGCTTGATAGCTATTGTTATATGCAAACTCAGCCAAAGACAAGCACTGTTCCCAATTTTTGTCATAATGTATGACGCAAGCTCTAAGCATGTCCTCCAATATTTGATTTACCCTTTCAGTTTGGCCATCCGTTTGAGGATGATAAGTGGAGCTACGGATCAACTTAGTGCCTAGAGAAGCATGCAACTGTTCCCAGAAACGAGCAACAAATTGGGTGCCTCTATCCGAAACAATGGTTCTTGGAATGCCATGAAGACAAACAATTCGATCGATATAAATTTCAGCATACCTCTTGGCTCGATATTCGGTGCTGACTGGAATAAAGTGGGCTGTTTTAGTGAGCCTGTCCACAATGACCCAAATAGAATCATGTTTGTGGCTAGTGAGAGGTAAGCCGACTATGAAATCCATACTTATGTCATCCCATTTCCAAGACGGAATCGGCAGAGGTTGCAAGGTTCCAGCTACCTTGAGATGGCTGGCTTTCACCCTTTGACATGTATCACATTCGGACACATATTTCGCAATCTCCCTTTTCATTCTTGTCCACCAAAAATTTTCCTTCAAGTCTTGGTACATTTTGTTGCTACCCGGATGAATAGAGAATTTGGATAGGTGAGCTTCATCAAGAATCTGCTTTCTTAGCTCATGGTCCTTAGGTACCACAAGCCGTTGTTCAAACCAAAGAATTCCTTTCCAATCTTGCCGGAAGCATTTGTATTTGGGCAATCCCTGAGCTAGCCCTTGCTTGATATGAGCAACTCCTTTATCTTTGGATTGTGCCATGATAATTCTTTCCCTCAAAGTGGATTCCACCACCATGTGGCTTAATGAGCCTTGAGGAATAATCTCCAAATTCAACTTGGACATCTCATGGCAAAGAGTGTCATTAAAAGAGGTTATGGTGAGGCAATTGCATTGAGCCTTGCGGCTTAGGGCATCAGCCACCACATTAGCCTTGCCTGGATGGTAATGCACCTCAAGATCATAGTCCTTGATTAGCTCTAACCATCTTCTTTGACGCATATTGAGATCAGCCTGGGTGAAGATATATTTGAGGCTTTTGTGGTCAGTGTAGATGTTGCAACGAATGCCCATGAGATAATGCCTCCAAATTTTCAAGGCATGAACCACAGCAGCTAATTCCAAATCATGAGTTGGATAATTCACCTCATGAGGCCTAAGAGCTCGAGAAGCAAAAGCAATGACTCTATCTTCCTGCATAAGCACACAACCAAGACCAGTGCCCGATGCATCACAATAAACATCAAACGGCTTGGAGGTGTCCGGCTGAGCTAGAACCGGTGCTGAGGTTAAAAGTTTTCTCAGAGTGTGGAAGGCTTGCTCACATTTCTCGCCCCACACAAATTTCTCTCCTTTCTTGAGAAGTTCAGTCATGGGCTTGGCAATTTTGGAAAAATCCGGGATGAAGCGGCGATAATATCCAGCTAAACCCAGAAAACTCCGAATTTGGTGGACTGATTTAGGAGGCTTCCAATCCAGTACTTCTTGCACCTTTCCTGGATCAACAGCAATTCCTTCAGCTGAAACAGTGTGCCCCAAGAATTTGACGCTAGACAGTCAGAATTCACATTTGCTGAACTTTGCAAAAAGGTGATGATCTCGGAGGCGTTGGAGAACAATGCGAAGGTGCTGAGCATGCTCTGCCTCATTTTTGGAGTATATGAGAATGTCATCAATGAACACGAAAACAAATTTATCCAGCTCGGGCATGAAGACTGAATTCATGAGATACATGAAATATGCCGGAGCATTAGTGAGACCGAACGACATCACTAAGTACTCATAGAGCCCATAGCGAGTCGAGAAAGCTGTCTTCGGTATATCACTTGGTCGAATTTTGATTTGATGATATCCAGAGCGCAGATCAATCTTTGAGAACACCCTTGCTCCAGACAACTGGTCAAAGAGAGCATCAATGCGGGGAAGCGGGTATTTATTCTTGATAGTCACCGCATTGAGAGGTCGGTAATCAACACACAACCTCAAAGTTTTATCCTTCTTCTTCACAAACAAGGCGGGGCAACCCCATGGTGAAGAGCTAGGACGAATGTAACCCTTGTCTAGCAAGTCTTGGAGTTGGACTTTTAGCTCGGCTAGTTCCTTGGGTGCCATTTTGTAGGGCCTTTTGGAGATGGGAGCCGTACCGGGTTGTAATTCAATCACAAATTCAACTTCCCAGTCAGGGGGCATTTCCGGTAATTCATCAGGAAATACATCTGGAAATTCACATACCACCGGGATCTTCTCAAAAGGGGTTTCGATCGCGGAGAATGCACATGAATTTCTGATGTCTTGGCGAGGGAGATAAAGTGTTGAAGCACCATGTGTTGGAGAATTGATCTCCACACAACGAGAGGGGATATCTATGTTGACCCCATGGTTTTCCATCCAGTTCATACCCAAAATGACATCTATCCCTTGATTTTCCAAGAGAATGAAGTTGGTCTCATAGATTTTACTACCCAACTTGAGAGGTACCTTTTTGACAATTTGATGAGATGCTATCCTACCACCAGGTGTGGATATAACATACTGTTGAGTAGCATGCGTAAAGGTGAAATTGTGCTTGGCCATAAGTCTATTGCTCATAAAGCTATGCGAAGCTCCGGAATCAAATAACACATAGGTAGGCATGTTGCGGATAGAGAAAGTACCCGACATCACCGGAGCACCAGCAGGGAGTTCATCCATAGTGGTGAAATTGAGTCTACCCTGCCGAACAACTGCGACTTGCTTCTTGCCTCTATTGTTGGCTTGGTTTGGAGCATTATTCCCATCTTGCTTGGGAATTGGGCAATCCCGAGCAAAGTGGCCCGGCCTACCACAGTTGTAACAAGGAGCATCCTAGGGGTGAGGCGGCTGATATGCTTGAGCGGGAGCACGATATCCCAGATTCTGCTGTGGTGGAGGCCTAATGATCCATGACCCTGGCTGAGGGGCCCTCGAAAAAGTCTGAGCAGGATTCCTTTGTACCAAGCGAAACTTAGGCTGTGCAGAGCTAGATTGGCCAACTGGGGCCTTCCTCTTCTTTTCAGCTCGGTGTGCATTAATACTGTCCTCTTGAGTGATAGCCATGCTTACCAAATCGGCATAGCTATCGGCCTTGACAAGAGAAAGCCTGTCCTTTAGCTTTGAGCTAGGCCACGGCGGAAGCGATCCTGCTTCTTAGCATCGGTGTCAATGTGATAGCCCGCATATGGTGCCAATTGATTGAAGGCCTGAGAATACTGAAGTGCATTGCGTGTCCCTTGAGTCAAAGCAAGAAACTCATTCAACTTGCGGTCCATTAAACCAGTGGGAATGTGGTGAGCATGAAAGGCATTCTTGAATTCCTCCCACGTCATCACGTGATTATCCGGGAGCATGCTATAGTGATTGTCCCACCATAGACGAGCTGCGCCTCGCAATTGCTGAGCAGCAAAGCGAGCCTTGTTGGCATCCGAGCAAGGTGCCACTAGCAAAGCAAACTTGGACTCGATGTTACTGAGCCAAGCATTAGCATCAAGGGGATCCTCCGTCTTGGTGAGCAGAGGTGGCTGTGTACTCGTGAAGTCCGGGTATGTTGCCTCTTGGGGATGGGGATTGTGATGTCCACCATGTGGTTGGTGATTGACTTGGGCTTCAGTCAAGCGCCGAAGAAGTTCGGTCTACATGGCCAATAGCTCCGCGACATTGGTGGGCAAAGGTGGCGGATGGGGTAAACCATCATCCGGAGGTTGCGACATCTGCACTGTTTCACAGTTCGCATTAGTCATGCAATTCTTAGAATTGCACAAACAAAAAGAACGATAAAATTACTATGGTATCAACAGGAAGGTCTAAGAGAAAATCCAACACATCCTAGGTGCTTGACATAAAGTATCTTGGTGGTCAACATTAAGAACTTGGTACTGCTTATTAACCCACAACTTAACAATTTCATGAGTTATGTGTTATGCAGGATGTGATGCATGCATGAAACTTCCTATTCGTCCTTACAAAAGAAACAACCACCAAGTAACCTTGGACTTACGGGGTTAGTCATCGGTGGCACATAATACGTCTCTCCCTATAATAACTGATCAGAATTCTATCGATCAAACATCCTAGCGTTTCGGGGTTAGTGTACCTGCAGAAAACATTCATTACTGAACCGTTTGTGCCAGCACTCACAAACAGTTCCCATGTACCTCACGCCACATGGGTGACGCATATGCGGTTACCCACATATGATGACCACTCTCTGTTGCTCACTATAGAAGCAACAGTTCAGCTAATGAATAAAAGCACTACAGTCATTATAACACCGGGGAGATGTTATATTGACTGCACCCCAAGTAAGCCACTGCTTGGGGAACAGCGTCCAGTATTCACACCCTCTGGCAATGGGCGACCAATACTTACCTGGGATCGTCGTTACGGAAAAGTACGTGCTGGAGGTTAGTAAATATATATATTAAGCCACCTAAGCATACCCATAATTCTCCCTAGGGCTCACGTTCTATTCTTTTCAAACCCTAGCGCAACCAACGCATTTCCTAGGTAAAAATTAAGTTTTTGCACATCAAGAAAATGTTTTAAGACTTGTTGCACCACTCGCTGCCTATTTTTCGGCTCTGATACCAGCTGTGGCAGACCGCCCCAATTAATCCGGTTTAAGAGCATGGGACCACTATCACAGCAGTGCGCCACGCCCCTAAACCGAGTTAATCGTGCAATCCGTCGGATACCTTCCCGATTACACCACATTTTTCTCTCGACCGAAACAAAATAGCAACAGTCCCACTCGAAGGTGGGCTCAGGTAGTACAACTCATCGCATATTTTACATCACACGGTTCACGTAGATAATTATACAAATACAGTACACGTATGTTTTATCTTCTTACAAACCAGAGTTATTTACAGCGGAAGACTACACATCGAAGCAAAAGGGTATCATGCGGAGCCCTCGCACAATACCTAAAAACCGCGGCCTGAGCCGGACTCAGGCGGCACCTGCTCCAAGACCCAACCGTCAGGCAAAGTGCACGGCCACGTCAGAGCAGCAGTAGGGTCGTAGCTCACCACCTCCAAGTCTGAAAAACAAGCCACAAACAAGGCTGAGTACTAATTACTCAGCAAGACTTACCCGACCAGGTTTAAATACTAGACATGCAAGGCTTTATGGCTGAGGGTTTGTTTTGCCAACAAGCACCTAACCAAAAGTTTCTATTTTCAAAGTTTTAGCCAAGTTTTACATTGAGACTAGACATTACTAAATTTGCCAAGCTATCCAATACAATCAAGGTATCACATCAATTGATTAGTATAACCATGGTACTCTTATCTATTCCCCTTCTACTCTCCTTTGGCCCAAGGACATTGATGTGCAACGAGAGATCAAGCAGCTTCATGTAACCGCGAAGGACGGACAACTCGAGTTGATTTTAACCATGCATGGAACAACCTAATCGCACGACCCGTGAGAGACACCCAGGACCCCACGGGGCAACCGTTCCCATCTCTCCCTGCCGTCTGCCATCGGGGACCACTCCACCCGAGTGCACGCCCCAACGAACCCCAGGTGCCCCAGGCAAACCTGTGCCGTGGCCCACTCCTCGCCCAATGGAGTGGATATGTCCGTCAGACGTCAGTTTGCATCAAGTACTAGGTTTACCAGTTTACCATATTTCCCGGCATACGATTAGTACCTTCAAAAGCTTGACCAACTGACCACACCCTCAACGCCTTAGCCAAAACCTCCTGTGCAAGCGGGACATTCAATCAAACATGAATATCGCACAAGCCCCGCTTGCCAAAATTCATCAACTGATATAAGGTAAAAACCTATATCTCGCGAGTGACCAGGCGATCACTCGACTTCTACCGGTCCTAATTAAGCATAGCCTTCTATTCGACCTACACATAGTAGTATTAGGACGTAGGTACCTAGGGAATCATGCAACTAAGGTTTCAACCAACTCCTCAAAACTTAAATGCACAAGAATTAAGGCACAAGCAAGAAGTGTTAGTTCACAGTGGGTTATGCTCCGGGGCTTGCCTTCTTGATCTCCGGTGGCCTTGGGCCCTTCCGGACTTTGGTCCGGGCCTTGTGCAGTCGTCAAGTTCAGCTCCGCCGCAGCTTGATCACCCTCGTGCGCGACCTCCAACTCGTAAACACCGTCAACGATGGGGTGATCTAAAGGAGATGTAAAAGTATGCATGAGATGCATGAATGCACAAGCTATTAACTACAAAAATATTTGCCACACTCCAAATCGTGGTCAATCAATCATAGAACACAACAATTAATAAAAACAATAGGCACCAGAACCGGTCTGACCGGTTTTGGAAACCGGTTAGACCGGTCTGGCACTGGCCGGCCCAAAAATCTCTAGGGTCAACTAGCTTTTGCAACATTTAGATATATCATCTACAAATCAATACTAGGCATAAGCACTGCTCCTATGGTTGGATTCACCCATTTATGAAGCATGGAGGAAAAAGTAAAGTATGCAGATTACCTTTCCTACTCCCATAACTCAACTATCTCTAAAACCACCATAATCCTAAATAACTTTGTTCATTAGCTACCTAACTCAACTTTATTCATTCTATTAGGACTATCAAAATGGTTTGGCACTTTTAACTCCTGTATAAGAGTCATGAAGCAATAAATCAACTCTTTAGCACTCACATATTGTGCATGAAATCAAATACCCATCAAACAACCACTTACCCATAAGCCTTAGAATCCTAAAAACAACCCCCTACACCTTCTAATTACTTACCCTTGGTCCTGGGCTTCTTCTACCTCGAGCCAGACCAAAGCTCGGCCATGGGTGTTCCTGGCCGGCCGGAGTTCTTCGAAATCCAAGCAAAGGAAGGCCGGGGCGGGGCAAGGGATGGCTAGGGGATGAAGAGGGCGAGGTGAGGCAGCTGTGGACTCGAGGAATCGATGAATGGGCGAGTGAGGGACGGTGAGCGTGGTCCCGGTGCTTTTGCCGCCCGGCCACGAAGGGTGAGGGCCGGCTGGCCACCTGGGCGGCTCGTGGCGCGCCAGCGGGGCCAGGGGAGGCTGACCAGGCGCCAAGGAAGCACGGGGAGGCGGACGCATGGCCGGAGCAGTTGGGAAGGATGAGAGTTGGCGGCGGTTGGTACGCACCGACTGTTGCGGTGGTGGGGTAAAACCCGCACCGCAACAATCGGTCATGGCCCGGAACACTGTGCCGACAAGTTCAAATCCAATATTTCGCGGGCCACCGACTATTGCGGTGGGCGTGGGGACGGGCACCGCAACTTCCGGTGAGCTAGTCAAAGTCGGTCCACGTCACTTATACAGGCGACCACCAACTGTTGCGGTGGCTACCCCCACCGCAACGGTCCGTCAATCCAGAGGCTAATTTCCCTGTTTCAGCTACCCACCGACTATTGCGGTCACTGCCTGGGATGGGACCGCAACTTTTGGTGGCTCGGATACTGGTTGTGGATAAAAGATCCATGTATAGAAACCTGGTCACCGACTATTGCGGTGGTGGCAAAGACAGGCCACCGCAACTTGCTGTGACCACGTCATTTACACTTTCCAAGTTGGTTTTGAAGTGAATTTGGCTAAGCTAGGTCGTGTTCATGTCCGAGGGTCTAATAGAAACTAATTTCACCTATTCTTAGGCAACACCAAAAGATTCTCTCTCTCTCTTTCCAATTCGTATTCGAACATCCCTAGTATTCTACTTCGATAGTTGACTTAGGGCAAACATATACATACACATATATGCACAACAACATGACTAGAAATGATGCATGACAGGATTACGTTAATTAAGTTCA
Organism: Alloteropsis semialata; assembly: GCA_004135705.1. Taxonomy (NCBI): domain Eukaryota; kingdom Viridiplantae; phylum Streptophyta; class Magnoliopsida; order Poales; family Poaceae; genus Alloteropsis; species Alloteropsis semialata. The sequence goes on along the minus strand of CM014278.1, from coordinate 94,546,937 downwards.
TTTAAGGTTCTTAAGCTCTACAGTGACACCAGGGGTGTCACAGTTTTATTTTCGTATCCCAACTACCAGAAATTAAGAAATTCCATCACATTCTGTTGACCTTTTGTGATATGTAGATCAACGAAGTATGCAAAGGTTATGTGACTGAAATTGGGTGGAGAGATGACAAGTACATTCCTTTTTTAGAGGAGCATTTTAAGGTCACGCTCGTTACATGCTTCTACTGGGGGATTAATTGTGCAGCTTTTGTTGTTTTCGAAGAGAATGTTACAGAAGAGAAACTGAAATGGATGTCAAAATTTCCACAAATTGTCAAAGATTCATGTATTATATCTCGTCTCATGGATGATATTGTTGCCCATGAGGTAATCTTCTGCGCCGTTTGAAACTCATGACAGATCACTAGTAGAGAAACCCCTTTTAGTCCCGGTTGGCAACTCCCATTAGTCCCGGTTGCGCAACCGGGACTACGCCACCGGGACTAAAGGTCCCAGCCTTTAGTCCCGGGTATTTACCCGGGACTAAAAGCCACCTTTAGTCCCGGTTGGTAATACCAACCGGGACTAAAGGGTCTCCACGCGGCGCCCAGGGTGGAGCCCCTCTAGTCCCGGTTGGTATTACCAACCGGGACTAAAGGGCTTTTTTTTTCTTTTCTGTTTTTCTTTTTCTTTTTTTCTGGTTTTTTTATACAGAGATACGTATTATACCTGTATAATAATATACGCATATGTCCATATATGTATTAGTTATACGTCACTAATGCATTAAACTATTAATACTGATATTAATATATACGGTAATAATATTAAACTTATATATATTTAAATAAAACAAATTTTGATAAATCCAAGATTAATATTAATATTTACATCAAGATTTCAATATTAATATTTGCACCAAGATTTCAAAGGAGCATATACAAAATTCCTAATATTTGCTCCTTGTATCGGGCTCGTGTCCATCCCACCAGAACGCCCCTGTCTTGCTCACGACCTCATCGATTATAAATCCGCAGAGTGTCTCTTGAATCGCCGCGACTCTTTGGTCCGGTAAGATCTCATCTTTCATTGTCTTCATCTGAGGATGTGGTT
>CM014278.1:94523058-94544841 GCA_004135705.1 Alloteropsis semialata | reverse complement strand
GTGGGGACGCGGCCGGGGGAGCGGGCGGGGAGTCGGGCGCCGGCGGTGGGGCGCGTCGAGGTCGGCCGGAGGCGGGGGGCGGCCGGGGGCGTGGGAGACGGAGGACGATCGGGCGGCGGCGGGGCGAAACTGAAACGGAAAAATGCTAAGTCCCAGCCCCCCTTAAGCACCCCCCTTTAGTCCCGGGCCGTATTACGACCCGGGACTAAAGGACCTTTAGTCCCGGGTCGTAATATGGCCCGGGACTAAAGGGGGTCCTTTAGTCCGGGGTGGTAACATGACCCGGGACTAAAGGGTAATTTCGCGCGGGAAAACACCTTTAGTCCCGGGTCGTGTTACGACCCGGGACTAAAGGGGCTGCGTTTTTGCTTCCCGCGCAAATCCAGCATATCTTTCTCTCTTTGAGGTACAAAGGTTTGCGATGGTCCTCTAACATGCGCTGGAACTTCAACCTCTCCTTCTCAGTTTCGCTTGTATCCTTTGCATTTTGCAAAATCTGACCAAGATCATCTGCAGGCGCATCTTCTCCATCCTCTTCTTCAGCATCACCCATTGTAGTATCAGCAAAAGCATGGTATTCAGCAAATCCGATAATGTTGTCATCAATCTCATCTTCTCCGTCTTCCATTATAACACCTCTTTCTCCGTGGCTGGTCCAACAACTGTAGCCAGGCATGAAACCGTGTCTAATCAAGTGGCTGTGAATGACCCTTCTTGAACTGTGCTCCTTCAGGTTCTTGCAGACCCCGCAGGGGCAACTCATGAATCCGTTTTTCTTGTTTTGTTCTGCCACATCTAGAAAATGATGCATGCCTTGAAAGAAGTCACCTGAACGTCTGTCGGCGTTATACATCCATTGCCGGTCCATCTGCAAGATTAGACAATGTTTAATTAGTACAAATAGTGAGTTTATTTTTGAAATAATTGAAAATTACCATCATAATTCATTAAGCAATAAATTATAATCATAGTGAGTAAAATAACTAAAGTATAAATATGAACTAAGTAAAGTATAAATATGAATTAACTAAAGTATAAATATGAATTATCTCAAATATAAATATGAGCTAAGTAAAGTATAAATATGAATTAACTAATTTATAAATATGAACTAAGTAAAGTTTAAATATGAATTAACTAAATTATAAATATGAACTAAGTAAAGTATAAATATGAACTAAGTAAACTATAAATATGAATTAACTAAAGTATAAATATGAATTAACTCAAATATGAATATGAACTAAGTAAAGTATAAATATGAATTAACTAATTTACAAATATGAACTAAGTAAAGTTTAAATATAAATTTACTAAAGTATAAATATGAATTAACTAAAGTATAAATATGAATTATCTCAAATATAAATATGAACTAAATAAAGTATAAATATGAATTAACTAATTTATAAATATGAACTAAGTAAAGTTTAAATATGAATTAACTAATTTATAAATATGAACTAAGTAAAGTTTAAATATGAATTAACTAAATTGTAAATTTTAATTAAATAAAGTATAAATATGAATTAACTAAAGTATCGCTATGACTTAACTAAATTATAAATATGAATTAACTAATTAACTAAAGTACAAATATGAATTAATAAAGTAAAAAATAAATTAAAACTAAATTGTGCTAAAAACAAAACTTCCCCATTTCTCCATTCCACTAAAACTAAAATTTCTCTATGTATAAAGGATGAAACAAGAAATACTAACCGTGAAAGATGAGAGGATGAAGATATGCTCCTTTTAGACCACTTGGAGGAGCTAAATCTTCAAAATCCGAGAGAAAAATTGGGCATGACCTCCCTAGCTCCGGCCGGCGCCATGAACGAGCTCTGTGTTCATGGCTCGGCCGGGCTGGGGGAGGAAGATGATATTTGTAGGGGACCTTTTAGTCCCGGTTGGTGGCTCCAACCCGGACTAAAAGGTCCCCTTTAGTCCCGGCTGGAGCCACCAACCGGGACTAAAAGCCCCCCAGGCGCCCCCAATTGGACCCGGGACTAATGCTCCCTTTAGTCCCGGTGCCAAATATGGCCGGGACTAAAGGGGGGTACCGAATGTGGTTTCTCTACTAGTGGATAGTCGTATTTATTATGTGATACATTGCAGCCGCACGTATAGTTATTTTACAATACATATTCCATGTTGCAATATATCTGTGCATAAATATAGTTAGCATATTTCACATAAAAAATAATTATATATGAGAAATATTATTATCGAAATAGTTGAAGAGCACAATGAACACCCATATATGATCACCTAGCTAGATCAGTCTTTTGTTTATTTTTTTTTAAAAAAATACTCTAACCACAAAGCTTTTTGCAGTTTGAAACTGAGAGAAACAATGTTGCTACAGCTGTAACTTGCTACATGAAAGAGCACAAGGCAACAAAGGAAGAAGCAAGCAAAGTGCTGTGGGACTCAGTGGAGAATGCATGGAAGAGTATGAATCATGAGTACCTCACATGGACTTCAATACCACCCGTGCTGCTTATTAGTGTGATTAACCTTGCAAGAATGATTGAGACAATGTACAAGGACATAGACGGATACACGGATTCAAAAATACTGAGAGAGTGGATATCCATACTACTCGATCAACCGATTCCCTTCTAGGGTACCGTGTCCTAGCTAATAAGAATGTTTTCATCTTCCGCAACAATAAAAGTATCTGTCTGCAGTAAAGACAGATTTGCTGTTTGAAGAGCGTCAGCTCTGTTGGAGATTGAAAAACTCAAATGAAAGAGTGGAATGATTGATTCTCATTGATGGGGTTGTTTACATATTTATACAAGCCCAAGGGGCATGGAGGTGCCTCTTCCCAAGGGACATACCCCTTGGGGAAAGTGGCCCTTTCACACACTAGTAACTACCTATTGATGTCATTAATCATTAATTAATTAATGAAAAAATTGATCACTAAATAAGTGTCTCACAACACTCCCCCTTGATCAATTTCTTCTTGTGATTTTGTAAACAATATATGAATAACTCCTTCAAAAACCCTGTGGAAAAAATAGAAGGAGAAATGTGGATATGTCATAGGAAAAACTCCTTTAAAACCCCTTAGGGAAAATTTAGGAGAAAATGTTATATGACATATGTGATTGCATGTAATGCAGTATTGATATATTCCTCTAAAAACCTCATGGGAAAAATAAGAGGAATATTTTGATGATATGCTGTTAAAACTCCTTTGAAACCTAGTGGGAAAATAAGGAGAAAATGATACAGCATATAAAGATGATATTGTTCCTTTAAACTTATATGAGAAAACCTTTATAAAGGAAAAACCCATAAGTTAAGTTTAGAGAACAATGTGTATGATCATTTGATCATTATGTCTTGAATATCTCCTTTAAAAACCCCGTGGGGAAAATAGAAGATATGACATATAACATGTTTTGAATATCCCCTTAAAAACCCCGATGGGAAAATGGGTGATATTACATGTATTCTTGTGTTGGTATTGCCTTGTTAAAAACCTTTCATGAGAAACCCCTTGTGAGGAAAAACTCATAAAGGAAAAGAGTGCAATATAATATTTTAACACAGGTTGTTGTTCAGAAGAGACTCCCCCCGAACTTTACATCTCAAAGTCATTGTATACCTATTCCATGAACATATGTTCATATATGGATATGGTAAGGACTTTGTGAACAAACATGTGAGGCCCTCACAAATTTGATTTGTAAGATGTTTATTCTCCAATGTGTGATAGATGAGGATAAACATGGCAATATGCTTGTTGATATTGCTCTATGTAACCTGTTATATTTATGCAACACAAGCAAAATTATCTTTATAGATAATTATTCATGATTCAATAGAATCAAGTTTAATCATTCAACATAGTCACACACACATAGGTGGTGTTTTAGAATGATAGATGGGAGTAGCATTTAGAGTCCAATTTGATGACTCTCATGAGAATTGTACCATCATGATATCAGTATGTGTTCTAGCAATATGGGGATTATTTAGCTAGTAACTCAGAATCACTATGGTTTTATCTTGATTGAATTAACCAAGATTTTGATGCCATAAGATATCTGTGGATATCCATTCTAACTCCTGCCAAATGGCTTGATGGAGTTGCGCATTTTAAGCTATAGCAAGTTATCTGCAAATGCAATATTTGGCCTTTTGCGTTTTGCAAGATATGAGCGCTTACATGGCACTATAGTTGTCATCCCAGGGTCTAGATGGGCATTGATCCATCTTTAGGGATTGAACGACCATAAGTGTTGATGGATATGGTTATCCGATATTATTTTGATATTGGTGAACAATATCAATTGAATATCTGAGAACTGATATATTTGCTTAAGTTGTAAACTTAAGAGTAATTTGGTTTTACCCAAATCTGTCATCTTTAATTCCGTCTTAATATGATTGCTTGTATGTTGAGATGATTGAAACTCCAATTTGGAATTTATATATGCAATCATAATGATTGGAGTAATCCTTCTATGATGGATACTCACTTAGTCAGTTGTACCACAATCAACTTGACTATTTCAAGTCATGGAGTGACTTGAGTTGTACACAATATATGTTGCGATTTGTATCTCAATTCAAAACATGAGTCCAATGAAGACATATATGTCTGAATTTATCCAAATTATATGATCTGCCAATGATTGAATGTAGGAACAAAATTTTCACACATACCATGTGGGTATGTTTTTTTGCTTGGTCTCTGCATGAAACCATATGCTACAAGCTCTTAATGTCTCACCACCTTGCTTTTGCAAGAAAGCATTATGAGAAGAATATTTTACTGCGGTAAAGTACTTCTCATTGATGAATAAGAGCTTTTCTCCTGAGTTATCACCTTTAATTTGACCCAATTTGAGTGTTGAGACACTCTGCCTAGGACTTTTGGTCTGGATCCAGTTGAAGGTGTATAACAATTTTGAGTAGGAGAATATGTCGACAATTTGTAGTCTTAGTGTGATTGATTCAATGGAATCAATATAGCTTGTGAAAATATCAACCCTTTCTAACTCTATCTCATTTCCCAAGATGATAGAGTAGGGCGTTCCAATGACCCAGTGCTTTGAATTTATGTGCACATGTACTGGGCTTTGAATGTTGAACATTCATAGGTTTTGGATTTGAAAATCCATAAAGTGTCTAACATCATGTATGATGTTGATTTGCATTTACTATCTTGGAGGATGTCTCCCCTTGTTCCGCCGATGCTTGTAATAAGCAATATCCCTAGTGACCATACTTCTCCCCCTCTTATTTTAATTTGGGAGTTGAGTGGTTTTGTTAGGTACCCCCACTCTTTCTGGTACACAAATGATGGGAATGAGATTAGCTGACGCTTTTTACAAGTAAATGCAATTGGCAGTTTATTTGCAATGTGTTGCAAATATATATTGTCATGCCGACAATTTGTACGTAGATGTGAAGACTGAATGTATTAGACATTCTAATTATTTGGCATTCTGTAATGTGGTATAAATCTCCCCCTAATGCCAAGAATTGTCCTCAAAGTATGATCAACATACGGGCTATGTAAAAACCCCCATGAGAGATCCAAAGTATTATGTGAATGACGGATAATTCTATGTTGTGTGGATCCTCAATGCCCATGGATGTATGTTGAGGTGGTGATATCGTTATGTGCAAAGCATAAACGATTTGCAGATGGGAAATAATTGGCTGAAGCCAAAACTCCACGTACATACTGCAACGGAGGGAGCCGTATGATTGCAGTTTGATTGATTATGTGGTGTGTATGTCCACATAGTACCAACTAGATGTTGGTAAATTTTAATTTTAATATAGTGGTCATGCAATGAGTTGCAATCTCTTGCTAGAGATTTATATAATCCGTTGTATGTACAGATTGTACATAATGTTTTATAATTATACCAAAGTTGTACAACAGTTTATTGTAGACTTGTAAAGAAATCATGTGACATTTTCCATCCTGATGAATGTATCCTATGTTTTAGGATATTGTGCTCATAATTTGATAATTTGAGCAATGAACATAGCAAAAGCATAGTTCTTTAGTGCACTATGTATGTCACATGAAATCATGTAGTTGATTTATCAACCAATCATACGAAGGTTTTGAATAATTTTGTTAACGGATATATGCTACCATATTTTCAAGGAATTATAATGGTATAATTGGAATTTTAAGATAAGAGGATCTTAAAATTAATTTCCATAATGCACATGCGGTGCATATTAAATCTGAGGATTTATAGGAAATTTGCAATATATGACCAATGAAATTGTCAATAAATTTTCATATCACCTATTGTGTAGGTTGATAAAAGGCAATGTTTTCCAATCTTGATGGAATGACAGACTGAAAATTTATTGTACGCAACATTTGGTATGGGTTTTGATGTATGTAAAACACAATCCTTGTGATAATGGAGAAATTTGCTCAAGCATTTGCTTGTTTTATATCCGTTTTATTGGTTGATGAATAGAAAATTCATCATTGTTGTCATAATGTAATTCTATGTTGAAACCACTATAACGGATATTTTTCTAACTCAATTGGTATGAGTTGAATTAGAATGCATGAGTGCATATCTAATTGAATACTTTGAGAGTGTATGATTATGGCTCGACCAAAACCATAAACAACATATCGCATTTGCGATTTTTAGTAATTTTCTTTTTCTCTTATAGAGAATTTGGAATATTTGATATCTCAAAGTATAGTGTTAGTGAAATAAAAGTTCACTAATCAAAAATTTTCTTCCATTTGGATTGTCCCCATAATTATCTATATTGAGTAACTCATAATGCATTATGATTACTTTCATAATATAGAGTACATACTAGTAGCATGTATCATATGATGATACGGTGTGAATGACAACTTATGTAATTGCAACATAATATACATGATCATTAAGTGATGGGTTATAGAGACTGAGTTGTGTCTCTAAACAAGTTGTTATTGCCTTCAAATATATCCTACTGTTGTAGGATTTGATCCTAATTCATATGAAATAGGTATATAAGTGGCATAATTTAGGTCGATATTGAAGTGCATTTCAAACTTGTCCCATTAAATTGATTTGCCATTTGTCAATAATGTATTCAACCAAATACTTGATTTTGTGACATTGCATTGTAATGTGATTATGATATCCACAATTTTGACATACATGCGAGTTGTCATTGTGGTTTTACAAATGCATGTCTTTGTCGGTATCCTTATTTTATTGCCTTTGTGTTGGCCCACTTTCTCCTAATATTGATGCTTGTTTGCATCAAACATTTGATATTCTGAATATTTGAATATAGTTCAAATTGCAATGTTGTAACCAGAAGGTACAAGCAGATACTCTTTGTTAAGAGATCATAATGCATAGCATTGTATTCAGAAAGTGTGGTGCAATTTTTGGGTATGGTATTGCTGGTGCAATACATCACCTATTGAGAAAATTGTGGATAAGACTTTATAATTTGGGTTGGTATGATATACAAATTCATCATAAAAGCAAATCTAGAATGTATTTTCTCTATGTATACAACGATGTTGTAATTTGTTATGAATTTAATCATGTAGATGAATGTATAACCAACCGTCTTTTAATTTTGGTAATATTATGACCTTATGTTGGCCATAACCTCTTTTGAGTGTAACTCAAAAGATTGAGTATACCATTTCCATTTGATACTCAATGTTTTGAGATCTATATGGAAAGTATGCCTTTAATAAGGCAATAATTTGGTTGAAATTTTGAATTCCGGGCTATGATTTATTCCATATAAATGGAATCTTTAGAGCATAAAATGAATTTCAAATTCATTTTCCATGCCATATAAGTTTTTGCATGTAATGCAACTTATATTGACTTCATAATGGCTATTTTGAATCATGTACCACATGTGATATAGTTATGTGTTAAATTAATTTACTGCGGTAAATTCATGAAATGAAGTGTTGCAGTATATGCAAAATATTTGAATTCAAGATGAATTTTGTATCAAAATTAGGTATAGTTGTTTAAAATAGGCAATGTCATTGATGCTTATATATTGCTCTTTATTCCTGAAGGAATAAATGACTGATAGTCATTGTCAATATATAGTCTCTATTTTAAACTTTTGGATGAATTAATCATCATAGAAATGATGTGTATCTTTTAATAATGGAGCATAGTATACGCTTAATTCCATTATTTTATTCAATCCAAAATTTATTTACCTATACCTTTTGATTTATTTTGCATTGATTCAAAGGCAAGATGATTCTTGCAACAAAATTAAGGTATATGTAAATGGGAAGTGCAACTGCTATAATTTGTATTCCTAAAGGAATTAATGACTTGATAGTCAGTTGTTTAAACTTTGGATGTACACTGTGAAGGTAATCATCATAAGATGTAGACCTCCAAGCAATGGGCAAGTAACTTGCTGCCTAAAAGCACGGTCTCTGGGCAAATAAATTCAAAGAATTTATTGCAGCCAGTGCCTAGGTCTCCATCACCTTGTGTTATTCCATTAGTTTAATTTATTGTTTAAACACATTGAAGGTAGAACCTCACAGTAATGGAGCATAATCTGCATGAGTGCAGTAGATGCTTGTTGCCATTACCTTGTGTTTAAACAAAATATATACCTTTTATTTGAATTTGTATGATTTTCTACTTGATGTAGAATATTGATTTGAATAAATCAAATGCAAATAAAGAGTTGCATATGAAAAAGATTGTTCTAAAGCATGTGTAACCAATGAGAGATCTGCGGATCATAATAATGCTCAATCGCTGCGGCAATTGTAACATTTTGATTACATTGGTCCTAACAATACCGATGGTATTTAATATACACTACACAATATAGAACAATCTAAAGACTTAATATAAAGTCTAAAGATGCTAAAACATGAAATAGATAAAGCCTAAGGGCTTCTTTGTATGCTAGAGGGGCAAACCCGGACTTTTGTGGCGAGATAAGCCTGTTCAGGCCGAAGAAGCCCGGCTCGACTTGGCTTGGCGTGCTAGCCTGGCCTGCAGCGCCTGTGCGGCCCATGCCGCGGCCCGCTGCGCTGTTGGCCTGGAAGCCCAGCCCGGGGCGCCGGCCTGCAGCGGCTGTTCGCCTGCGGCCTGGGCACCGGCCTAGCGTGCGGGCGAGCAGGCCGCTGTGGCTATGGCAACCCAGCACGGCCTGATGGCCTGTGTGCAAAACTGCTGTTGTGTTGCCTGCAACTGCCGCCGCCGCGTCACGCAGATGCGCGCCGCTCCGCTGCTTGCCATGCCGCCTCCGTCGCCTTTTTCTTTCTTGCGAGAAAAACTGGCCGGTGGTATGTGGCCATGACGTGGCCGTGAGATCTGCTTGCCGAGGGCTCGCCACTCCGGCAGCGCTGCTGCCCGTTGCGCCGGCCACCGGTGTGCGCCGGCCCGCCCATCAATCGTCAGAGGAGACGCCCAACGAGGTTGGGTTTCAGGTCCGAATGCCTATGCGCCGGATCCGTGGTCGTGACGCGGCCGAGGATTTCGGTCAGCGAGGTCGCCGCCGCCGCTGCCCCTTGACCTTGCCCGTCCCTTGCCGGTGGTTGGCCGCCGGCCGTTGCCAATCTGCCGCCGTGATGCGGCCGAGAGGGCTGACTGCCGAAGGCAGCGACGGGATTTTGGCCGTGGATGTCGGGGCAATTGTCGAGGTTGCGGAGGCATAATCGACATTAAAAATGAGCAGATGCTCGAAGCGGCCACCATCGTTGGGGAATCGGCCTGAGGGCCAACGCCGGTGTTGTCGGCCACCACTATGGTTGAACATCGTCCGGTAGGGCGTTGTCTGCGATGATTCGGTGGTGGAACAAGGGAGCCTTGCTATCTGTTGGTTGCATTTACGCGTACAGGTGCGTAGCATCGTAGAACAGAGAAAATAAAATGCCATGAGTGCTTACTGTTCATTGCATTCTTTAATTTTCCACTCTCGTTCTGATGTCTCTCCTTGTGGAATGCACCACCGGCTAAACAAAAGGTACGGAGGAGTAGAAGAATGGCGTGCTGTTGTCGCCGGAATTGATCAACTTTCTTCTCCGTCAACAGCACTTAGTGTCCATCTTCTCCATGTTCTTGTCGCAGACTTGGTGTGACCCATTAGCCCTTGCGTAGAGTAAAGTGCATGATAACGTGTTGGAGATTGAAAAACTCAAATGAAAGAGTGGAATGATTGATTCTCATTGATGGGGTTGTTTACATATTTATACAAGCCCAAGGGGCATGGAGGTGCCTCTTCCCAAGGGACATACCCCTTGGGGAAAGTCGCCCTTTCACACACTAGTAACTACCTATTGATGTCATTAATCATTAATTAATTAATGAAAGAATTGATCACTAAATAAGTGTCTCACAACAAGCTCCAAGTTAGTAGTTGCTTATTTCACCATTATTATGGTTCAACTTTTCTTATGGCAATAGTTCAGGGATTAATGCTATGGTTGTTGTTTTCGGCTTTGAGTTTTCTATCTATTTATCAATCATGAGTACTGCAACTACTCTGTGTGTCCTGAGCATCATCATTTTCTGTTTAAATAAAATGGTTATAATTACCAAATGCAATACTACTTTTGCCGTTTGCCGTTTTCTGTCTGTATAATATATTTGTCGTCAATTTTTTTCCCAAAGATATAAGAGAGTTGTGCGTCAGAACATTAAAGAGTGAAGAGCGGGCCAAATGCAGGTGCCCATCAAAAAGGACACCACACAACCGCACATACTCGCACAAAATAGATGCCCTCCGAGTTTAGATAACATTATTCTTGCCATGGAAAAGAAAAGAAAACTACCATAGTATCATGGACAGGGAATCTATCCCAGCCACAACGCACTAAGCCCCCTTAGCACTAGCCATGCTCAACAATTTAGCTTCATCTTGTGTTGCCAAAGACATTAAGGATTCTTGGACAGGATCCACTGAAGACACCAACGTTATTATTACGCATCCACAGAGCCAGCAAGCTCCTAGCAGAATGATATATAGGATCTGGTAACATTATTGGCAAGGAGTGTCAGATATACTTTGATAGACTCACTGCACATATTCTAATTCCTATCTCTCACACATTGTGTTGTGTGTGTTGTGTTGTGCTCTCACCTCTCTCACGCAGCTAGTAGCAGATGAAGCAGAAAAAAAAAACGAGGCCAGACTTTTGTGCTTGTTAACTGCTCCCTCTCAACAGGCAAAAAATGATCAAGTTGGCTTGTGGGCTGTTTTGCTAAATTTGCTGGGCTCAACTGAACTTCCGATCCTCGCGGGCTGGGAAAGCTTGACAATGCAAGCCTCTTCTTGAGTTGCTTGTCCATGACGAAACCCCTTGCTAATTAATTCTCTGTCCTCTTCGTGCACACGGGCAAACCTCCTGGGCATCCACGGCGATGGCATCAGAGGCGGTGCTTGAGGCGATCTCAGCATCTGGCTCCACACGCACCCGGCACTATAGCTCTAGCTCCTACCAATAATCAGAAAGAGAATCGCTAAGCGTGTGCGTGTGTGTTGTCTTTTCTTCAGATGACTATATTGGGGACTTTGGGTAGCACGCGCTACTAACTACCTTTAGCGGCTTGAGCGCGCTCGACTAAGGAAAATTCTTGCAAGAGGAGAAGGAGGGTCAACTGTGAAGTCGAGCTGAGCGGGGACCTGTCCAGTCGTTGTAAACATCCTCCTGGTCTTTTCTAAGTGTCGAGGTGGATTGCCCTAAGAAAAGTTATTGTGAAAAAGAAAAGGCATGCGTTTCACTCCGTGTCTTGGCTCAAGTGCTCATCGATCAGCGAGCAAAGGAAGCACACCCATTAAATTTAATGACAAGATTTAATTTTTTTTTGAGGGAATTTTGAGAAGATTTAATGACGGACTGATATGATTTTGGGAGAGCACCAACAAACTTGACTAGGTCAACACGCCCGGCCCGTCGCCGCGCAATTGCCGTGAGAATTGCCAAGAAGCAAGCAAGCGAGAGATGAACATGTACGGCCCCGAGCTGGTCCCCCCGCCTCCGCACGGCCGCACAGGCACAGCAGCAGCAGCAGCTGGTACCGAATCTGCTGCCGCACGCCGCGAGGCCCGGCCCGGACGGCCCCGTTGCACGCTTTCACCCCGGCGCGGCGGCGGCATCGGAACCCGTCGCGCACGATATGATGGTCCGGTGGCCCGTGCCGTGTTGGTACACTGCTCCAGTGCACCAGGACGGCTGCCGGTACTCGTCCTGCCGGTGCTTGCATTGCGCTGGTTCCTGGTAGGCTGCCTCTCCATCTGATCGGATCAGACAGTAGGACGACGACGGGAACCCTGCGCCGGGCCGTGGACTCGATCCGAGCAGATCTCATCCGACCGGGTGTTCCCTCCCCTCTGATGTCTGATCCGAAGGAGCCCGCCCCGACGGCACGACCGGGAGCACAAGCACCACTCCACTCCACTCACGCGGTAGCCATGAGATGCCCCATGTCTTGTGTGTGGACACGGTCACCTCTGCACTGCACTGCACCTAGTATAAACAAACAATGAAGCCGTCAAACAATGAAGTCTTGGTCAGTCTTCCTCCCTAGGCCCGGCCCGGCAGCGGCCCGGGCGGGCCCCACGGTTTACTCGGAGCCCGGCTTCACCCCCCGGCCACGTATATAAGCGCGGAGCAACCACCGCAAAGCCCAGCTCGCCGCCGGAAGCGTGCAAGGGATCATCAAGCAACGAAGCTCCCCGCCACTCACTGCCTCGCCGAGATCCGCCGCGCTCAGCTTCACCAGTCAGCGACGGCCATGGCAAGCGCTGAGGCCAGGACCACTGCGCTGCTCTTCTCCTTGTCGGCCGCCATCCTCGTCCTCCTCCTCCTCGCCCGCGCGGACCTCCTCCACCCGCTGCCCCGCGGCGGCCTCGCCGGCCTCCTGCTCGACCGCTTCCTCGACGGCCGCGGCCTGCTGGACCTCGCCACCCGCCTGCTCGACCGCTTCCTCGACGGCCGCGGCCTGCTGGACCTCGCCACCCGCAGGAACATGATCCTGCTCTGCCACGCCATCCTCCTCGTCATCCTCAGGGACGCCGGCGTCCTCGGCGCCCCGTCTCGCCGCCGCCGCGCGGGCCCGTGCGTCGCCGCGACCGCCGAGACCACCGTCGCCGCCGCAGCTGCTGACGCGACGGAAGGTGCTTGCTCTGCCCCGGCCCAGCCCCGCACCTGCAGAAGCGTCGTCGTGTGGCGCCGGCCGCGGAACAGAGCCCCGGCCGTGCACGACGCTACTGGCCGTCTCGTCGAGCGTCAGATGCCGCGACGGCGCCCCCGGACGGCAGCGGCAGCGGCAGCGGCAGAGGTGGCGGCGCCATGGGCCGCGCCAGCATTGGCAGGGCCAGCGGCAGCGCAGGCGGAAGAGCCCGTGGCGACCAAGGAGATCGTCCTGGTGGAGAAGGCACCGCCGAAGAAGAATCGCCTCAATGATCATCATGATCGCGCGGATATCGTTGAGTTTCAGCAGGGCGCTGCGTGTGCAACGGATGGCACGAGCAGCTTTGATCGTCGCATCGTCGCTGCCGCCGACGCCGACGAGACGAACGCCAACACCGCCGCGGAGGAGACGAGGGTAGTGGAGCTCGCCGACGACAGGAGGTTCGATGAGTTCATCGCGAAGCAGAGGAGCATGATGCGGCAGGAGAGCCTGCAGCTGGTCAGGTCAGGGTCCCAAGCGATAGCAACATGCTAGGAGCATAGCGATCGATGTAACAACAGAACGAAACCTGACAAGATCGTCGATCGATCAGTGAGTCCTAGACTCCTAGGTAGCTTCGAGCGAGCACTTCATGCCGTTGTTCCTCTGTTTTTTTTTTCCGGCCGAAATGTTCCGTCAGTGTTCATAGCAGTAACTCTTTTTGACACATTTTCGGGGCTGATCAATCCACCAAAACATGGTACAAAGAAGGGGAGCGCGATCACTGTCAGGAACAGAGAGATCCCGGCGGTTAGCCAGTGAGACTGACTGACTGAGCCAGCCGTCGCCGTCGCTGTTGACGCAGGAGTCAAGGTGGATCGATCACGTCCAAACCGTCCGCTAAACACGACAAGTCAGTGGTAATACGAGTGCCTTATAAAAAATCGTTTGGACGTGGACAATGACAAAGGCTACACCTTGTAGTACTGTATTGTACGTTTACCTTGACCGTTCACCATGAAAGCTACCATCGCCCCCAATACGTCTCTGCGGCTCCACAAAACTTTTGCTCTCCTGACGCGCACAGGCCCACTGCTTGAACCAAAACCAATCGGCTGCCCGATTTGCTACCAAGAGATGAGACTGGCACCAACAAAACACGCTAACCTGCATGTTGATTCCATTTCTAAATTTTATGTAAAGTAAGTGATTCGGGAAAGAAACATTTGGCTTGACTTTTCGAATACCTGTATGTAAAGCTTGATCTTGATTTCATTAGACAAAAAAAACTTGGCCTTTGTTGACGCGTGGAATTAGCGATCCAAGTCGGCAAGTCGTCTTTGATTACTTGGCGCGGTCTGCTGCCTGTCACTCGAGCTGTGCTTCCGCTGCTGTCCCATCGCGCGTATCCGTTCCGCCATCATCGCGGCGCGGCGCCCCCCGGTAGTGCGTGCGTGCGTTCCCACCTTTGTTAGTGGTAATACGCGTTTAGTGCTCTAACTACTGGTGTGTTGCAATTACTACTTACTGGAGTATCATCAGTGGGTATCGTCGTGCATGTGACGGCCTGGATTACTGTATGTAGGAAGCAAAGATCGCGACCCTTGCATTGCAGTTGCAGTTGAAGTGCAGGCACCAGGGAATTTCCCACTCGCCGCGCGGAAACTACAGCACGACGAGCCGGAAGGAATTAATTACTCCTATGTGTGCAACGTAACCACGCACGGCACGTAACAACGAGGGGCGCCGGCCCGGCCCGTGGACTGGATCGCTCTGTCAGGTCTCCTCCCCTTGCGCCGCGGGCTACGCGTCCCGTGCTGGTCTGCTGCACAAGCCCGAATCCAGCCGGGCCCGCTGGTGGTCCCGCGACCGTTGTGAGTCCAGCTGATCGAGTCTACGGCCCGTGCCGTGCAAGTGCTCCACCGATGCTCATGTGCCGAGCGTGCCGTGCCTCTGCCAGTCTGCCACCCAGCGGCCAGCGCTCCATGCCGAGGCCAAGGCCAAGGCCGCCGGCTCCTCGTCCTCATCGTACATGCGAGTGAGACCATAGGCGGTGTTCAGATTGGTGTGTAAATTTTTTGCACCCTATTTTGACCATTAATTAGGGGTATTAAATAATGTCAGTTTATAAAACTACCTCCACAACCTCCTGACAAATTCGCGAGACGAATCTAATGAGGCCTTTGACCGTATGATTAGAGGATGATTACTGTAGCATTACTGTAGCAAATCATAGATTAGTTAGGCTCGTTAGATTCGTCGAGCAAAGTTGCACTCATCCGTGAAAAGGTTTTATAAATAGACTTCATTTAGTACTACATGCATACAAAATTTCAATCTCACGTTCACACTGAACATTTTTTAGAAAACGGGTACAAATAAGTTGCTTATGAGTCGATAACCCCTATTTCATGAAAATCAGTAGGAATATGCACAGTAATATTCTACTTTTGATTGGATATGTCCACGAAAATATTATATGAGGGCAGATATCCAAAAGTAATCCAATGCGGACTTCTGTGACATCGAAACCCATATTATTGTGCTGAACCAAATCAAATTGACACCTGAAATTCAAAAGGATCGGATATGGATCAACCAAATCTCCGGTCATCAGTCGGATAATCCAAATCCGTTCACACCTCTACTCACGACCAAGGAACTAGTGGATTTCACTATTCTCCCTCCCATAGCACGTCCATCAACCTATACAAGGCTCCTCATTGGGATTTGGAGTTGACGTGTTGATCGTTAGCCTACTAAGATTTGGAATAGATCATAGTTCAGAGGCCATTTACAAAATCTTTTCAAGAAAGGGGTAGGGGGCATATGGCCCTGTCAGCAACCCAGAATAGATTATTATAGGAAGTTATGATCACCCTATTATCTGCAACACATCAACCACCTGTTTTAGCGTGTGGTTGTAATTACTTATGCCCCGTTTGTATCCGTGAAGATTTTGAGAATCTGTAATAGAAAATTCGGATGGCTCCCAAATGGCCGAAATTTTGGCAAGGATTCTGGATGGTAGATTTTAGGATTCTGAAAATCCTGGAATCCAAGGGAACGCTCTGCTACTGAATGGAAAAATTACTTTTTTGCCCCCCGCTATTCCCCTTGAAACTTGCCTATCTGCCATCCTGGCCCAATCGTCAATCTCACGAACTCATCCATCTCCGCTAGTGGGAAGGCATAAAAGGAATGCATGTAGCAAACATCATAAAATCAGCTATCAGAATCCATGGATCCAAACAGCAGTATCTAGATTTTGTCTAGAAACTAGATTTTAAGAATCCACCCATAATCTAGATTTTCAAAATCTAGAATCTGATCCAAACGGTGCTTTAGTCTCTCTAGCTTTGTTGTTCATGTCATGGTAGTACCTAGTTGTAGCCAAAGTAACATCTGGTTCTTTGCTCCACCCTGCTGGTGCACCTCTAGGCAAGGTCGATGACCGAATGGATCTCGCTATCTTTCATAGCGCGCCCCGTAATCAAATGGCATGAAATTCCTCAAACATTAGCAAAATTAAATATCTTAACTCTAGAATTAGGTCTTGTTGTTTGGTTGACCTCATGTAGCACTCCACTTTGTTTTGGGATCACACATGGAGATGGTTTCCCATTATGTGATTCTGTAATATTTCTTCTTCGTTGACCAATGAATCATTCAGTAGCCTGCTGGATTGTCCAAACCAATTGCATTAGTTGGTAATTTGTAAAGGAAATGAATCCTCGCAAAAAAAGGGGAAAATGCACGCTAAGCAGAACAACCGTTGCAACTAACCAGGACCTGAATTTCTTGCAGGCTTTGACATTGTCGTTAAATTGAAGACAAGATAAACACAAATAAGCCTCTACATATTTTGGATTACATAATGATAATTCTCCCCTGGAAGTGGAAGCAGAAGCAGTAGCAAGAGGAAAGAGGAGCCACCAGGCGAAGCAATCAAGCATGCATGTTGAGACTTGTGATGACTACTTGACTAGCAAACAAGCTGCAATGGTGCCGGCCCCTGCCTGCAGGCTGCAGCAGCAAGTGAGCTACCCGATCCGCCTCCTAAACAATCCTCCTCCTCTTCCTTTCCTCGTCGCCGTCCTCCTCCTCGGGCAGCCGGTGGCGACAGAGAGGGCAGACGGCGCTGCGGCGGAGCCACTGGGAGATGCAGCAATGGTGGAAGGCGTGGGAGCAGGGCATCGCCCGGAGCGTCTCGTCGTCGCGGAAATCCTGCAGGCAGACGGCGCAGTCCTCCCCCGAGCGGGAGCGACCCGCCACCTCCGGCAGGCCCAGGATGGACTCCTCGCTGGCGGCGGCGCGAGCGCGCTTGCCGCCGCGGGGCCCGTGAGCGGCCGCGGGGGCGGCGGCGGCCAGACGTTCATCGAACAAGTACGGCATCCGCAGGGGCCTGGGATAATCATCGAACATGGGGTGGGACGCGGGGATCTGTTGCGGCGGTGAGACGGTGCCACCCGGGCCAAGGGTAAACAGGTACCCATGGCCGGGCCTGCGGGGACCAGCGCTCCGCAGTATCGCATCCATTGAATGGATTGATTGAGGAAGAAGCGGATCGAGGTATATGATCTGATCAATGGGAACCCTACTACGTTGTCGGAGTCGGATTCGAAGAAGAGTGAATCCGATTTAGATACGGTTCGGTTTCCTTCCGTGCGCTGTGGGCTCCTCCGTGAATCCACGGATAGCCATGGCCTCTGCTCGTGCTGCTTGGAGCACGCGCCACGCCTGACCTATCGGCAGGGAAGCCTGCCCGTCCGTCCCTGGATGCAACGGCAAGTCGGCAACCCATTAGAGGATCATCGCATTCACCTTTCACATACTACTCTTGTACTTGTACGCCACGAGCTACGGGATGGTGTGGTAGGCGTGGCCGGCCATCTCTAACCCACTCCTGGGGCAGAAATAGGAGAGCAAGTTCAGAAGTTGCTTTTTCCATGCTCGATCAAGATCCGACTTGCGTGCTGCTCAGACCCACTGCATTTGTGTCGTAATTCTACAATTGTTGTCGTAATTTTTCGTGCACTAAGCATCGGGTTCATAGTCCGTTGTGATCCAGGAATAATCCCCAAACGAAACGCTTAAAGGTTCTACGGAATTTGTACAAGATGTAGGCATGCAAGTGGGCGCGGGCCTTCCTGCGAGCCCGCAAGGCCCGCCTGCGAAAAAAGGCCTTGTGGGCACCTGCAGACGTCCTCAATTCCTTCGCGGGCTTAGGCAGGCAGGCCTGCGTAACCCAATGGGATTCAGTGAGCAAGCCCGCGAGGCCTGCAGCAGCCTGCGAGGCCCGCAAAATTCACTCTTTGCTCGAGTATCCAACGAAGCGTATCCAACCTAAGGTCGTCGGTCGCGTCTTCCGCGTCCGCAGGCCGCAGCAGCTGCTCGGCGCCGCCGCTCCCGCAGCGCCGCCCACAGCTCTGCTCCTGAGCGCCGCCGGCACCTCCGCTCCCATAGCGCCACCGCTCTCGCAGGCCGCCGCCGGCGCTCGTTGCTGCCTGGTCGGCTTCTCCGGCCGCCACCAAACCCTAAGCCGATCTGTTTGCGCCGGCGATGGCCAGCCGGCCCGCCTCCTCTGAGTCCTTAGCTGTCCCTGGCGAGAAGACCATGGGAGCGGGTGAAGGAGCAAGAATTCAACCTTCTCCGCTTCCTCCGACGGTACGTGCCTCTTTTATCCCCCTCTGCTCTGGTATGAGCACATGGTCTGTAGATAGCCGGAGCGTGGAGTTCTTGCCGCTCTTGTTCCTGTAGAGGAGGAGATGGGCGATGGGGGGAGGGGGACGATGGCTAGCACCAGGGTCTGCCATTGCTGGTGTTTGCGAGTTCTTGGATGATTTTGGAATTGCTGACCTTAGAATAAAGTAGTATTCCTAGGGTATATATGTATCTATGCATTGTTCCATGTAGATAAGTGACCATACTCAGCATATTTGCTGACCTTAGAATAAAGTAGTGCTGCCGACCTGCCGAGTCTGATTCCAAGTTCACCTGCATCTTTTTTTTTTGGACAAGTTCACCTGCATTAGGAATGCATGCGTATATAGTTAGCTTGAGCAATTTACATTAGGCTTCCTGTATGTAACGACCCGGAAAAATCAAATCCTAAATCACGAGTTTTAAAAAAAAATCCTTTGATCGATGAGTTCCTAAATCCGAATCCAAATCCAAACTCCTGAACTTCCTTGATCCAAATCCCAAAGTCCGATCTCCAGCAAATCATCTAATCGTCCGAAAACCCTAACCCCTCTTTCCCGATCCGCGCGTCGCGCCGGTCGGCCGACAGCCGCGCGTGCGCCCGCGCGCCGCGATTCCCGGCCTGTCGCCCCCCTTTTTCCTTTTTCTCCTTTTTCTAATTTCTTAATCCTTTTTCCTAATTTTCCTTATTTCTTTTTCCTTTTTCTCTTTTCTTTTTTCCTTTTTCCTTCCTTTTNATGAGCCAGAAGCTTTTTCAAGTGGCACTTTAATCACCCAGAGCGCGGCATCAGTTGCAACAGCATATGTTTGGGGAGCAGCAACTGTTGTACGAGTTTTGTAAGGAAAGGGTCTTTTATAGCTGCAACAATGCTGACAAAGTGATTGTGCATGAAGAAATAAATTTCAGTTGGTTTGCATAGCCACTGTCAGACAAAAGAACCTAAAACATCAATTTGGCTGAGCACACGGAGATAGGAGATCTCTGTGCTTGTATCTTGGCACTCTTGGGCATCCGGAGTGTGTAAATTCAGCCGGTCTTAAGGAACATATGACCGACCTTATACATTCTGGGACCGATCTTAGAGCAGGCCTCAAGCCAAAAAGGTATGAGGTCGGTCTCAAGCTTACGACCGGGTCTCAGCGACTAAAAAATTGATTTCGCCAACAGCTGTTGCGCGGTGAGAAAGAGTAGAGAGCGCGGCCACTTGGAGCTGGAGGATCCATGGCGTGAATCCGGGCAGACGACCGCCGGCGGATCAAGGGGACGAGGAGCGTGCTCGAGAGGACGGAGGCACACAACCACATCCTCTCCGGCCAGACCGAGCTACCCCGTACGTCGCGCCTACTGCCGCTGCCCTGACCTCGATCCGCGCCACCGGAACCTTGAGCAGCACCTGTGCCTCGATTCGTCACTCCCGTACAGCGAGGTCACCGGAGCCGTACGCTCCGCGCCACTCTTGAGCTTCGCCGGAGCAGGAGCCATCCATGGAGGTGAGGAAGAATCCGGTGCCGGGACGGATGACCACGGAGACTTCGCGAGAAGACAAGGAGGAAGGATCTATGGATAGAATTGGTTTTTTAACTACAGGATGTAGGCCCCCCACCTTAAGATCCCTCCGGCCTTATACAGAAGAGAGGCGTTCCTTATTTGAGATGGGGCCCAGCTTAAGGCCGTGCGCGGCCTTTGCCACTCCTGATGCCCTACCTATAGGGTTGATCCTAGTTCTGTATTTGAAACAACATTAGCGACAAATATGTACGGCAGCGGATGACTGGCTGAATTAGCAAACCTCTACTGATGCTATATCGATCAGTACTGAATTATTAGAGAAAGAGCCATCAGAAAGCAAGACTGTATTGGGAGGCAAAATGCAAGTGCAAACCCAAATACTACTGTATTAGGCTGAGTTGGAAATTGACAATAGTAGAATTCAATTAAGCTTCAGCCTTCAGTAGTCAAAAAACTTGGAATGTAAACCCAAATTTAACATCCTTTGCTATTTCTAGAGATTGTGCCACAAATCAGAATTGATGCACCAAGAATCAAGCACTCGACAGTTGCAGCTCTGGAGACAACTCTGAACATTCTAACATTACTAGCAAAAAAAAAATATTCTAACATTGAATAGGTTCATCAAATTGACGGACACGCGGGAACCCTTGGAGCTATTCTGAAACCGTAGCAGCTTCGGTTCAGGCTTTGGGTGCCAGGCGACAGAGAACCCCCGCGAAGCTGGCGCCAAGGACGCGGCGCGGCCTTAGGTGGCGGCGGCCGTAGCCACCTCCTGCAGCCGAAGGCAAGGAGGGTGCGGCCACGGTGGCTGCAGCGACGGTTCACCCGGAGGGAGTTGGGAGTTGGGTGCGCCGGTGAGGTCGCGGGGCAGACGGCCGTTCTAGGCTTGAAGAGAAAGCGCCCGGCGGGAACTCCTCCTGCTGCTAGGAGAAGAGGACGGATCCGGCGGCGTCCACTGCTCACGCCGCGCCGTCGCGTCACGGCCCGGGGTGCGAGATGACGAATCCAGCGAACGGCGCGTGCGGAACTCAGCGGAGCAGCTCGCGCATCTCCGCCTCGTCGCCCCGCGTGGCGTGGGTGCCGTACCCGCTGCTTCATCAGACGGCGAGAAGCGCTGCCCGGGGCTCCGCCTTCATGTGAGTACTGGGGGGCACCGGGACGTGGCCGCGCTCGCGTCATCGGGGTGGCAAGCTCGGCATCAGGATTTTCCCCGCGGCCGCCGCAAAAGTCCGGACGCCTCCGGGACTGGGAGGCAAGGCCACCGCGGCACCGCGCTGCCGTCTCCACCCCACGTCTCGGCTGCGACGGGCCGACGGCGTGCACGGCACGCGCGAGCGTGGTTCTCCTCTTGTCCGGCCTGACACTGGAGGCGGAACAGCCGCGTGGCAGAGCCTCACCAGCCAGCGGGGAGCGCCGCCAAGAGACCCC
>CM014278.1:94504197-94520540 GCA_004135705.1 Alloteropsis semialata | reverse complement strand
GTTCCGTTAATGAGAATGGAGAGTTTGAGAGGATGAAGCATGAAGTCACAAGATTTGATAGCCCTCCTTCATTTGATGAAGTTTTTATTCGAGCTAAGTCAATTTTCCAAGTTGATCCAGAACAGAGTGAAATAATCCTACATGGTAGATTTGATGCCGGTGACAAAAGGGCTCATTATGTGCTTATGAGAATTTCATGTGATGAGGATTGGTTTTTTTACAAGGAGTTGGTGAAAGGGTCCCAAGTTAGTTGTGCTGAATTGGTAGTTGAAGTTCGTGAGAGGGTGTGTGTAGAAAGTAATTATAAGGTTGGTGAGAATGAGGACGATGAAAAATATGATGCTGACATGGTAAATGAGCCAGATTCAGATGATGATTGTCTAGTGAACAATCACTTAGACGAGGGGAGTTTTGATGTTGAGGAGGAAGATGATGATGATATCTCCGTGGGATCAGAAGAAGAGGAAGAAGAAGAAGAAGAAATGAGAGAAGCGTTAACACAAGAAAAAGTGTTTGAGCCAACACCAATGAATGAAGCCCCTTTTGATGAGCCAACACCAGTTAATGATGCACCTTTTGTTGAGCCAACGCATGGTGTACAAACACCAGTTGAACCGAGCTATGTGGTGCATCGACGCTCGTTTGTTCAACCATCTCCTATGGTTGAACCGTCATCTAGTATGGCTACAATTTCCGGTGCAAGATTGGCTCCTCTCACTATGGAGGAGTTGAGACAACTTAGAGCAGTTCATGTGGGTGTTTCAGAGGTTCCTCTCTTCCATGCACCCCCTAAGAAGGCATATTGTGATTCCGGCTTGCGTCTTAATTCTCTAGAGCCTGACAGTCGTCAAGAGTTGATACAGAGAGGGATGACATTTGACAGCATGGAAGAGTTGAAATTCTTTTTGAGGGACTACTCGGTGCGCCACCATCGACCATACGATGTGGTGCACTCTGACTCTAAGTTACGGTACACAGTAAAATGCCAACTCCAATGTGGTTGGAAGGTATGGGCCCGTCCAATGACTGATGAAAGGCAGAAGTGGAGGATAACTAAAGTGCACCAGCCTCACACATGTGGTACGTCTCGACCAATCCACGAGCACTCTCAGTGTACGGCACGATATATCGGAGGCCGGATTGCTTCATTGGTGTATGCTGACCCTGACGTTTCGGTGTCCGCGCTCGTTGAAGCAATTGTTGGATTCACTAATTATCGGGTGAAGTATGGCAAGGCATGGAGGGCTAAACAACACGCCATGGCCATGCTGTGGGGTGATTGGATTGACGCCTATAGTAGGGTTCCGCGGATTCTACATGCTATTGCTCATTACAATCCGGGGATGAAGTGGTGCACAAGGACCACGGGTGCAGTGGAGTTGCACAATGGGGTAACGAAGGAAGTAATGCAGCGTGTTTATTGGTGCTTTCCACAATGTGCAGAGGCATTCAAACATTGCAAGCCGGTGATTAGTGTTGATGGCACTTTTTTGACCGGGAGGTATAGGGGGACTTTGTTGATTGCGACGGGAGTGGACGGGGAGGATCGGTTGTTACCGCTCGCCTTTTCTTTGGTGGAGAGCGAGAACAATGAAAGTTGGTCTTGGTTCCTTCATTTGGTGCGTAGGGATGTGGTGGGACCGGACCGAAAGATTTGTATAATTTCTGATAGGCACCAAGGCATTCTAAACGCTGTAGAAGAGCACATTGATGGTTACCAACCGATCGTGCACCGTTGGTGCATGCGTCACTTTGCTGCAAACATATGGCATAGGCACAAAAACAAGAATGTAATAAAACAATTGAAGTTGGTATGTGCATCAAAGGCAGAGAGAACTTTTGGCATACGGCTTGCGAAACTTAAGAAAATGATGAATCAAGAAGCGACAGAGTGGCTTGACAGTCAAATGGAAAACATGCATAAGTGGTGCAATGCCTTTGACGAAGGTGGTTGGAGGTTTGGTGTCTGCAACACTAATATCTCTGAAGTCCTAAACAAGGTACTTAAAGGAATTCGCGGCATGCCAGTGTCGGCAATTGTTGAGTACACCTTCTACAAGGTCAATTCATACTTTGTTAAAAGGTGGCAGAAAGCGAAAAGTCAAATTGATGCGAGGCCAAACCAGAATTTGTGGGGCAAAGGTGCGGCAAAACTGCTAAGCACGGAAGAGGACAAGGCGAATACCATGGCAGCAGAGTTGTTTGACCCTAACTCCTATGTGTACTCCGTTAGGACCGCAAACGCTCTAACGGTGGGGGTGAGAGTACAGGTGGTCGTATATACAAGGTTGACCTCACACATGTGACTTGTACTTGTTGCGTGCCGCAGTTGTTGCATGTGCCTTGCTCCCATATGATTGCTTCGTGCCGTGTTAGAGGGGTGGATCATCGGGCCGCTTTATATACCTCTCAGTTTTACCTAAAGGCTACCGTGTTAAAGACCTGGACACCCCGGTTTGAGCCTTTACTTGACCCTTCTGCTTGGCCATTGTACAACGGTCCTGAGTATATACCGGATAGTACCACAAAGAAGGACAAGGTTGGGAGAAGGAAGAAAAAGCGTCTCCGTAACGAGATGGATGCATCTAATGGTTATGGAGATGATATGTACGGTTACGGGGACTTCAACCAAGACAAGTCCACAATACTTTGTGGTATATGCCACAAACCAGGACACCGCATGGAACGGCACAAAGAGGGCCCAAAAAATTTGCATCCTACCAAAAGAAATAGACCTCCTAACCAAAGAAGACAACAAACCAGGACTATTAGTAGTGGAATGGAGCAGTGAATGACTTAGGATTAGAAATAGAAGTATCTTTGCACCAATGTAAGTTTGTGAGACAGTGTTACATTGCTTGTGCGTTTATTTTGAATGGTTTAAGTTTTTTTTTATATAAAGTCATGGGTTGAGACATTGTACAGGAAATCAATGGATGCCCTGTGGCGTGAGAGAAAGTGGAAGGAACGTGGACAGAAGAGTTATCCCGACGTGTCTTGCAAGGATGCGCCTGTTCTTCCCGCTCTCCCGCAACCTCTGTGTGAGTGTGGGAAGCCTGCGAAGGTCACTCAATCGATGCATCCAGATACTGCGGCTCGAGCGTACTACACGTGTTCTGATTACCGTGTATGATAATGCAATCATAGACTGTCTTACTTGATTGCCCAAACTCTCATATATTATGAAGATTTGCTAATTTGGTTGTGTTGATGCAGGACTGGGAGCAATGCAACTTTTTCAGTGGATAGATGGCCCTGAGATGGTGGATGAACGCATTCTTCTCTTCAGACCCAATTCCGCGAAGAATTATGAGACTTTCCAGCGGTGGCTACCTCCTCCTCCTAACCCAGCACCCATGACAGCTGAGGAGAAGAAAGAAGCCATTGCCAGACGTATGTCAAATCCACCATTATGCAATTGCGGTGATCCAGCTGAGATTAGTCGGCAGATGTCCAACTGTCCTTGGCCTCGCACCTTCGGGTGTCCCAACCGTACAGCCGTAAGTGTAATCTAGTTTCCATCCATCTGCATTGCTTAATTTGTTGTGGTTGCTAATTTCATGTTTTACACAAAAGCAGAATAGGTATCCGGTTTGTTCATTTTCGGAATATGACTACGGTCCCAAATCTTATTGGCCTGAGCAGAAAGGGATTAGGAGGAAAAAGGGGGAAAAGCGGAACATTGACCCTGCCCCAGATAGGAAGTGTGCTTGTGGTGTAGTAGCTAATCATGGTTTACTGCCCTCGGAGCTTGGAATAGGATACTATTGCGGGCATATGGTTGGCGATGATTTGGTGAGTTCATTAGCGTGACTTGAAATCAATATCCGCTTATATAAGGTTGATATGTTTATGTTGAAGGATACGAAATGTATGTTTTGTTGTTTGCAGAGTACTCGAAAGTGTGACTATGAGGCCCATTATTTTGAGCGGCAAGTACAGGATGAGATTGCAAGGAGAAAGAAACCGGGACTCCATCCAGAGGTGCTGAGGACCTTTCTCAAGTTCCATAAGGAAAAGCAAAGGAAGGATGCGCGACAGATGGGTTTGTGGCCTCGACCAAATGGAAAGAAGAAGGACAAGCCTGTGTGGCTGAACAATTCTAGGAGGAGGTCAGATGCTGATATTCTTGAAAGCCTGACGCCGCCGACTAGAGAGGCAGAGAAATGAAGAGGCAGAGGGCAGAAGAGGCACAGCTGGAGGCTATGAGGGCTCTAGTGTCAGATTTGCCCAACCCAAAGGCAAGGCAAGGCAAAGGAGACTCCAAGGGCAAAGGAGAGGTCGTCATTTGCTCGGATGATGAGGACGAGGAGGATTGGGGCGACGACGAGGTGTTCCCTGGGTGTGAGTCGGATTAGGCCTGATGCTGGAAGTGTATGAATTCCCATGTCTTTGTCATGTACTATGTTTATGTCCTTTTTCCTTTTGTTGGACTCTGTATGTGTTGTTTCAAACTTGGCAGACTTTGAACTTTGTCTGTGTCATGTTTAAACCAATCTTGTGTTCTCTTCTATGTTACTTGATTTTCGTGGGTAAAAGTTTTACATGAAGTGGCTAAAAAGGATGAAGGATTCATTTCTATAGAGTTCTAGGGCGTGTGAGTAGATGATTGTTGAAATGGTGCATTGCTTCATGCACTAATGCAGGTTGGAAAGTGGTTCGACATGCACTAGATGCGGGAGTCGCGCCTCGATCCATGGCGCGACTTATGCTTTAGTCGCTTCATTTAGTTCCTATTGAACCTTTGGACGTGAGACAAGACTTGGTTTAGCAAAATTCAAATCAAAATCCACTTAGAAAATGCAAATCCGCAATGACAGCAAGTTGCGGTGCTCTCTGGTTTGGTCACCGCAATTGTCGGTGCCCTCATGACTTAGTCCCCTATGTGTTAGACTGATAGAATGTTGCGGTGGTTACTCTCTGCCCTCACCGCAACAGTCGGTGCCCTAGGGACTTAACCAAATATGCTACTGGAATGACAGACTGTTGCGGTGGGCTCTCAACTTTACATCACCGCAACATTCGGTGGTGGTTTTGTCTGCTTGCAATGACCGAGTCACCGGATGTTGCGGTGCTTGATTCATATCACCACCGCAACAGTCGGTGGTCAGTCGCGCCTCGATACATGGCTCGACTTTAGTCGCGCCTCGCTTCATGGCGCGACTGATGCGATAGTCGCGCCAACAAGGCGGCCGACTCAGGACCCAGCTAGGCCATTTAGGACCAAATGAGTCGCGCCACGTACCATGGCGCGACTTATGCTTTAGTCGCGCCTCGCTTCATGGCGCGACTGATGCGGTAGTCGCGCCAATAAGGTGGTCTACTCAGGACCCAGGTAGGGCATTTAGGACCAAATGAGTCGCGCCACGTACCATGGCGCGACTGATGCGGTAGTCGCGCCTCGATCCATGGCGCGACTGATGCTGGAGGCCCATGTGCTGACGGGATGGGCCGGAGTTGGTAACGGCGTTAGTGCGCTCCGCCGCTGTCGTCCTCTTCCCCAATTGCTCCCGATCCCCCCTCCGCCGCCGCCTCCATCGACGTGCCAGCCGCGCCCGCCCGCTGTCCGGAGCCGCCGGGGGCCGCCCAGCCTCTCCCCGCCCGGCGCCCGCGTCCATGTCTTTCGCGGCCATCGAGCTCCTCGCCGTGGGGGCCGACGCGTCGGCACGGGGCCGCTGCCCACGCCCCCCCGCTGCGCCAGATTCGGGGGCGCCGCTGCTCTGAACCAGCAACGCCGCCGCCCGACGCCGAGCAAATCAATATCACGCTCACGCGGGAGTGGATCCACCACAGCACGGCGTCGGCCGGGATCCGGCGGTTGGGGAGCAGCTTCTCCAGCATCCATAGACTCGCCCAACACTCAAAGCCAAGGCGTGCCCTTGCTGCGGGCCCGCGATAGGGACCCTTCAAGCACGGGCGGTCGGCCGCGCTTGAGGCAGACGAATCTCTGCCTCGAGAACGCATCGAAGGAAGGGACATCGAAGGAAGGGAAAGGTGCTACAGCAGCGAAGCGAGAGGTCAGTCGCCGTCGCATCTGCCGCCCACTGCTTTTCTCGCGTGTGTCCTTACCTTCAGCGTGCAGGTCGCCTCCCCGATTCGAATGACGCCGCGGACACCATAAAGCCCGAGCCCTCCGGTGCTGCCATGCCAACCAGAGGCAAGCGCAAGAGAGCTCAGCAGGACATCGCCTCCCCCTCCACTCGTCCGCGGCTGCCATCAACTTCTCCCGTAGGCAAGAAGGTGGCCGGCGCCCTGGACTCCAGTCAAGACTCCTGCGACTCGCTCGATTCGGACGCGTCGTCCGCTCCTTCTTCAGAAGCCGAGGTGGACCTGGTTGCCGTACGCCTGTACGAGATTGTCGTGGAATCCCAGGAATCCGTGCGGCAGCTCGTCCGGCGCCTCACTCCAGCGGCAATAGCTCGCTCTCTTGATTGGGACCTCCTTCGCTGCAATCGACTTACCAAGGTAATTCCTCTCTTCTTCTCCGTTTCTTTCACCCAACAGATGGTCGGTTGACGCTGCGTTACAGATGGCTGCTCGCAAGCATGCGCACTGGAGCGACGACGAGGTCCACGCTTTCCTACAGAGCTACGTTGAGGAAATCGCAGCACGTACCATTACCGGAACCTGCCCCTCCAACGAAGGATACAACAACTTGATGAGAAAGATGGTTGAGCGGACCGGCAAGGAGAGCGACAGGGCACAGCTGAAGAACCTTTGGGAGCAATGTCGCCGGAACGACTCCAACTGGACTTGGTTGCAAGGCACAGCTACTGGACTTGGTCGAGATCCGCTAACCGGCGCCATCCTCGCGGATGATGACTGGTGGCAGCAACGAGAACAGGTATGCATTTTCTACAACACATGCAAGCCATTTCTTTGCTGTTACATGTTCATGACTAGAGATAATCTTTGTTACAGCATTGATAGTGACTTTTGATGATCTGAAACGTTTCTTTTTACTCCAATGCAAGGCTGATACCACTTAGAAGCGATCTTTATCTTATGATGGGAAATGTTGGATTTGGGTTAGAAACTGTACTATAATGCAATGCTGTTTTTCCTTGCAATATCGCTTGGCATGCTCTACGTGCTTTGGAAGTAACACAAAAAACATATATTTGTAGCACACTGTAAATATCATCCTTGTCCATACAGAATGATAGAACTTGTAACTAGATATAGCTTATATGTGGTGTCTTATGTACTGTTGGATTACTTAATTAGTTAGCACTATACAACATACTACTATGCTATTTGTATATTCACCTGGAAAGTAGATGGAAATGTGTTATTTTGGTGCTTCAGTCATCTCTGAATATGTACTGCAGTAGTGGACTTGTATGGCTTAAGCATAAATATTTCAGTCTATGATCCTTTTCATGATATAGCCTGCAATATTTCAGTCCTCTGAACATTTCATTCAGCAATGTTACTATGTTAACATATAATATGTTGCTAGCTAGGCCAATATATAATATGTCAGTCAACAATGTGGCCACTGATTGTTTCATGCATTTCCTTTTTTTGTCTGTAGAAAAGAAGCTAGTCCTTTCTTGCTGTGCAGATAGTTGAAAAACATTTACTGCTGTCCTTTTTTCATGATATTTATGTGTGCATTTGCAACTGTTGAGAGCAAAGTTGTGGCATTTGCAGCTTAGTTGATTTGTTGTTGGATTGATTGTTATTTGGCTGAATCTTATATAAACTGTTTCTGTCCACACATCTCATGTGTACTCCTTGCAACCATCAATAAATGTGAATACCGAAATGTGGTGATGAATGCACTTTTTTTTACCATGCCTGTGAACATTGTGAACTGGAGTCAAAAACTGGAGCACTTGTCTAGTGATCTGTGAAATATGCCAGATTTTGTGAGTGAAAACTGGAACTGCAGTTGTTGCTTAACTCTGGTCTATGTCGGTTATCTGATTGGTACACATAGTTCAGTGAGTTAGTTCAGGCCCCAGCTTGGTTCTCTGATTCTTTTGGTTCTGTGATAGTTTGGCATCTCACTCGATGATTACTGCAACTGATTCTGATTCTGATCACTGATTACTGCACTAAATGCCTGAATGCCTTCAGCCTGATTCTGATCAGTGATTACTGCACTCAACTGAACGCTTTTCATTAGATGAATGCTTGATTAGGAAACTGATCAGCCTGATTCTGTCACTCTTTTGGTTCTGTGATAGTTCAGGCCCCAGCTTGGTTCTGCCACTCTTTTGATTAGCTGCTTTGATTAGGAAACTGCTTGATTAGGACCTGCTTTGATTAGAAAACTGCATGAATGCATGATTAGGACCTGCTCTGAGTAGGAAACTGCTTGATTAGGACCTCCTTTTCTTGTGATTGCTTGCAATAACGTGTCCAGTGATCTACTGCACCTGTGCTGTGTTGATTAGAGAACAATGTTCGCTATTTCTACTGATCTACGACACTTATCATTTTCTAACACATGCTATTTCCTTGTTGCTGCAGATGAGGAAGAATGTTCGCTGCTTCAAGAAGAAACCCCTCAAGTTTCCTGAGTTGCACTATGCAGTGTTCCATGGCCGCACTGTGGTTGGGGACCACTCAATAGTCCCTGGAGCTGTGGCCGCTCCTGAGGCGCAGGTTCAACAGCAGCAGCAGCCAATCAACGTCTACGAGCTGCAACATGTCATGCAGCAGCAGCAGCAGCAGCAGCCACCTTCAAGTGGCGGCCCTTCTCGTCGCAGTTGTTCTAAAGGCAAAGGCAAGAGGGCAGCCAGTCCCAGTGGTGGCACATCTGGTGGCTCCACCAAGAAGAGCAGGAGCTGTTGCACTGGAGACGCACTGAACAGGCTTGCTGACCTGACGGTGATGTCTAACGAGAGTAAGGCTAGAAAGGAACAGAAGAAGCAAGCAAAGAGTGCAAAGGCATGCTTGGAGCTGGTGGTTGCTGATGGGTACCCTAAGGGTAGCCCGGTATGGTTCATGGCAATGCAGCTGTTCAAGGACAGTTATTGGTGTCAATTCTTTCTGGATGACTGCCCAACTCCTGAGGATCGGCTCCGGTTCATCCAGGTGAACAGCCAAATGTATGGACAACCACCACCTCCAACATGCGGAGGAGGGCCTACTGGCTTTGGAGGTTGGTTTGGAGGAGGAGGTGCTGGTCCTGGTGGTTCAGGTGGAGGCTTTGGTGGTTCAGGTGGAGGCTTTGGTGCTTCTGGTGGTTTTGGAGGTGGGTACGGAGGTGGCTATGGAGGAGGTGGCTATGGAGGAGGCAATGGTGGAGCTCTGTATTAACAGAGCTACAAATTTTCTTGCCCACCACGATTGTTTAATTGTAGTTGTTATCTGATTAATGCTACATGTGGCTGTTGGTAATGGACACTGTTTCCATAAATGTGTGTTTAATTGTTTTCTATACAATATTGTATGTCTGGAACTGGCTTGAACTTTGTGTTATTTATGGCACCAATAAATCATTTTTTACTTAGGTCATGCCATGCAAGTTAAATTTGTAGGAAAGAATACATTTGATTAGCATTTTCATGACGAAGCATTTTGAAAGCAATAATCTTATCCATAATAACTTTATGGCGTTCCTCTTCTATTGCTTTGCTTGCTCTTAGCTCCTAAATATGACTATGAACTTCCTCAGGTCGCAAGAGAGCTGAATTGGAGCTATACACCAAGTATTTATACTCCAAACCAAAGAACTAGCCGTTGGTACTTGACATGTTGAAAACTTCGTAACGACCGACCATTGCGGTGGGGTATAGAGACCACCACCGCAACAATCGGTGGTGTACCACAGTACACAAAACAACCGGTAACTGTGACACCACCGACTGTTGCGGTGGGGTCAAAAACCCCGTTCCACCGCAACAGTCCGCCAAACCAGAGACGAACTCGTCTCTGGCCCAACAGGACCGACTGTTGCGGTGGTACCTGAGTACAACCACCGCAACAGTTGGTGCCATCTGCCTTCACCGGCCCTGATGGCCCTACCATCACCGACTGTTGCTGTGGCTGCCCGACAGAGCACCGCAACGTTCGGTGGACGACAAACTGTTGCGTTGGTGCCTCAGTACCCCCACCGCAACAGTCGGTGGCGGTACTCCTCCATTCGGCCAGAATCACCAACTGTTGCGGTGACCATCTTTGTCTCCACCGCAACAGTCTGTGCTACACAGAATAAATATTCTAAGTTACTGAAACTCGTCGAATTCGAAAGCCTTTGAGTTTCTAACTTCTTTCTAAGGTTACATGGCTTGACTTAAGCTACCTAGTGGTAGAATTTGACAAGTGTGCATCACCCCAATACTCTAGTCTTATTTAGGTCAAGCTACAACTCTTGCCCCCCTTTATAGTACGGCCAAAGGAAAAATAAAGACCTAACTAATCGAAACGCCTCTCAACTCCAAACAGCACTTTGGAACTAGCTTGTCCCTACGGTTCTCGCATATCTTTTGATCCGACGTATATAAATCATATGTCATCAACCAAAATAGCAAGCCAAGGTACAAAAGCATAAAAGTAAACATGATGCATGAGAGTTCACACAAAGAACCAAAAGCTATGCTACTAACTCCCCCTAACTCTCACATCTCCCCTGACATCTCCCCCTTTGGCGTCAAACACCAAAAACTGACTAAGCATCTGGAGCGGGAGGAGTCTGAGCTGAGGTGTCCTCGGGAGGAGTCTGAGTCTCTGAGCCAGTAGCCTGAGTCTGGGGAACTGAAGAAGAGCCGACGACCTCTGCAGTGACTAAGGTAGAGTCTGTCGTCACTGGAGCTGAGAGTGTCGGGTCGTCGGACTGCTGCGGCTGCTCTGGAGCTAAGATCTCTGTAAGGAACTGCTGTGGGTCAGGTGTGCTCTCGCCTGTCAGCTGTGAGTAGGAGGCCTCAAGGGACCTCGACACTGTAGAAGAGCTGGCTGGCACTGACGCGGAGCCAGAAGCTGAAGTGGTCACCTGAACACCTGGACCGGACTCAGACACCGGAGGGGGCGGGATGAATCCATCAACACTGGCCATAGGTCTGATCGGGTCAAGTGCTGGACCGGCCGGACTCGGAAGAAGCTGTGGAAGTAGTGGAGCTGGAGTCGCCGGTAGTGAAGGCATCTGAACCCCCATCTGCTGAAAGAGGAGCCGGAAGTATATCTCATTCTGCTGGCGCTACTGCTCCTGCGCTGCCGCAAGTCGGCGCTGCTCCTCATACATCCTCTGCTGCTGCTCAAGGATGGAGGCAAACCTCAGATCATACTTATCATCCTTGGCCGTCTGAGCAGCCTGCATGGCCGTGACGGTCTGTCCAAGTGCCACGATAGAATCAGCGATAGCTCTGAAGTCAGGCATAGCTGGTGGTGCTGCTGCTGAAGAAGGAGGGGTGGACACTGGCACTGACTGCTGACCAGAGGAGGCTGGGGGGTCGTCAAGATCTGCTGCTGCTGTACCGGACCCGCCAGCCTCGGCGTCGTGAGCGCCTCGGTACGGAGGTGAATCTGGGAGCACGTACTCCGAGTCAGAGCTGTCCTCCTCTGAAAGGTCAGAGCTGTCGAGTATCTGCTCGAGTCCAGCTGCGTGCTCTGCCTCTCGGAGGGTCTGGTCCTCTGCGGCGTGCTGGGCTCGCTGCTCTGGAGTAGCTGCCTGAACAATCATAGCAATCGGCCTCTGTCCTCTGCGTCTGTCATCAGGCTTAGCAGCCTTGTAGAGCGGATAGGTCATGGCCTTCTCCTCTAGCTTAGCTAGGTTCTCCTCTCGAGGACCCGCTAAGCGTGCCATAATATAAGTCAGTATGTGTGCATATGGCAAAGTGCGCCCGACCTTCATCCCATCTGATATAACATCTTGTATCTCGGCCATCAGAAAATCAATCATGTCAAACTGCCGCTGCCCAATAATATGACACAGGAGCCACTGCTGCAGAGCTGTGAGGGTCTCTCGGTTCCCTGACCTGGGGTGCAAAGAACGACGAAGAGCCTCCAATATAACATAAGCTAGCGGCGTCAAATCCATCGGATGGCGAGGTGAAGCTGGCCCAAACGGCTGTCTGAAGCACGGTGCCATCAACTCTGCTGACGGTGGCACTACCCCACTGGACAGAGGTCGTCGAGGTGGAATCGCGTTGGGGTAGCACTTCTCATGGAGCTTGTCGGCATAGAGTGGGAGATCTAGAAGTCCATGTAAATCCTGACGCCTCAAAGTGTACTTGAGCCCTCTATACATGAATGTCATCGACGAACGGTCCAAGGGCATCCACACGGTGGCGTAGAAGACACGCACCCACTCTCTGACGAAATGAGCGGGCAACGTGAAGAGCTCGAGCAAGCCTGGCATATAGGAGAAGTAGGCCTGAAGCTCACTAGGCTCACGTGGCACTGCTCTGGCAATCCTGGGTATGTCCATCTGTCTGTGAAATCTATACAGTGTGATACGAGCATAGTTCATCGCATTGTAGAATGTCTGCTGCAGCGGAGTCCAGAACAAGCCTTGGATAGGTCGGCGAGCAGGGAACCACCTGGTCTCGTTCTCGATCCCGAGCCTCCACACCAGGCGAGAGGTGGCTTTGGAGACCTCCTCAACAGTAGGCACCCGGTCAACATCGGAATCTGAGCTGTCTGACTTCTCCGGAGACTGGGCCCGCTTCCTTCTACTGCCAGAAGGAGCGGACTGGCGTGTGCGCTGCTGAGCGGGCGGTGGAGAGGTCACCTGCACTCGAGTACGACCGGAGCGTCTGAGGACAGGGGCAGGTGGACCCTCTGGAGCAACCGGTGACCCTGACTGGTCACGGATACTGAACTGGGCTGAACGGCCTCCAGCCTCAATGCGCTCTTGTGCCCGGACAACTGCTATGGTTGTCTCCCAATCATCTGGACCACCCTTCTTCGCCTTCTTCTTCGGCGGCTTTGGGGGTGCCTTTGCCTTGCCCTTGTCAGAGGGCGTAGAACGGCGAGGCGGTGAGTCCCCATTGCCTCGACGACCTGGAGTCTTGGTTCTGGCCATCACTAAGCTGACAGGAAATCCACTGCCTCAGAAAAAGCTGACACGGACCTTTGTTGAGGCTTGGCCTCAACGTCCAAACAAAGTACCTGAGGCTTGGCCTCAAGCAACTGCCACTGACTATCTGATCAACCACCTGGCATCTGGCACTCACGCAGACCAAACTCCCCCTGCACGCAAGAAAGAGATAGAAAGAGATATATAAACATTAATAAGCATTTATATGTGTGTGTGATACAAGTATACAAGTCCTAGAGCATTTAGGATTTGACGACAAATTGAAAGGAATATGACATTGGACATCAAACTCTAGCACATAGAAGAGATGTAAATGGGATGTGATAGAGAGGCATGTAGATGTGTGTGTGATAAAATTGGACAGCATTTCCCCTAGAAATTGATCATTATGAAACCCATCAATCATGAAATTGAATCATCGATTGCATCCATACATTCATCACCTAATGCCTAATCCAACACATGCATCCATTTATTGATTCCATCCTTTTCTAGAGAGGTATATGACAGTCACATGCTCAAGCACTAAATCTAGAAACCATCCATTGACAGAAGAGTGTGAGCTGAGAGGTTGAGATGGATTTTGTAAATCACCTGTAAGAGGCCCCTGGAAGAGAGAGAGAAGCTCGGTGAGATGAGGGATCCCGGGCCACTCGGAGAAGAACGGGCCCGAGACGGTGTTGCGGCGGCGGTAGTTGGTGGAGCGCGAGCGCGAAGGCACAGTGGAGAGTGGCGGCCGGCGCGGGGATGTGGAGAAGGTGGCGCGGCGCGTGACGGCGGCCGTGTGCGAGGGTGCGGCGGCGCTGCAATGTGGGTGCGTGTGTGGCCGGCGGCGTACGGATCGCCGGCGGACACTGACTGAGGGAAAAGGTCCCCCCGAAGCGGTTAGGGTTCAAAAGGAAACGGACGGCCAAGATTGAGCGACGGGTAGATCGAACGGACGAGATGTGCTGAGGACCGACTGTTGCGGTGGTTTGGTAGAACACCCACCGCAACAGTCTGTCAAACCAGGAGCTAATAACATTAACCCCCGAGACCACCAAATGTTACGGTGGTTTTCTCGATCCACCACCGCAACTTCCTGAGACGCATGTGGCGCGACTAAAACCTTAGTCGCGCCACCGAACCTGGCGCGACTAATTGGGCCACATCCCTAAGGCCTGAGTCGAGGAGCCAGGTAGGCCATTTAGGACCAATTTAGTCGCGCCAACTAGTATGGCGCGACTCCTGCTTCAGTCGCGCCATAGATCGCGGCGCGACTAATGCAGTAGCAGTTGTTAGC
The DNA here is from genome assembly GCA_004135705.1 of Alloteropsis semialata. Lineage (NCBI taxonomy): Eukaryota > Viridiplantae > Streptophyta > Magnoliopsida > Poales > Poaceae > Alloteropsis > Alloteropsis semialata. The sequence goes on along the minus strand of CM014278.1, from coordinate 94,506,267 downwards.
TGCTGAAGACGACACGACCGACTATTGCGGTGGCATCTGGATGCTACCACCGCAACTTCCTGTGGTGTTTTTAAAACGGTTACGGACACATGTCCGACTGTTGCGGTGGTTTGACAAACCCCGTTCCCACCGCAATAGTCTGTCAAACCAGAGACGAACTGGTCTCTGGCCCTGGCGGACAAACTGTTGCGGTGGTACACAAGTACCACCACCGCAATAATCGGTGGTCTTCTGACCCTGGGCTCTCCTGGCCCATAGCTTGACCAACTGTTGCGGTGGTACCTGAGTACCACCACCGCAACAGTCGGTGGTTGGCTGAAAACCACTTCTAAGTTAAGGAAACTCGTCCAATTCAAATGTCTTTGAGTTTCTAACTCGTTCTAAGGTTCCAAGGCTTCACTTAAGCTACCTAGCTGCTGCTGCCATCCATTTCGCTCCAGCGCCCCAGCAAACAACCAGCAGATCCAGCCGCGCTGCTACCGTTCGCTGGAGTTCAAATTCAAAAATCCTCCAAAACCAACGACTTGGCTGTAACTGAGACCAAATTTTCTGATTATAAAATAATGTGAATTAATGATTTCAATCTTAACAAAGAATCAATCCTATGCATCAATTAACCTCCTCTTGCCAGAATCTAAACTTGAAAGAATAACAATATGGTTCTTTCCGGTGGTGCTTACAAAATCAGCAACATTTTTTGCAAACGAAACCATCATTCCTTATATTGGCAACAGAAAATTAACATAGTCATGAAATAGCAACCAATATCACACAACAATATACCAACACGGTCCATTACCACAACCACATAGCACAAGGACATGTCCAACACACAAATAGTCCGACACAAAGGCCCATTACCAATTCAAATAGTCTGACACAAACAGTCCTTTACCTAACAAGTCCATTTGACACATCACATTACAAGTCTACCTACGAACAGTAGGGTTGGGTGTGAAAGGCTTCTTCTTACGACGCGGCCGGCCTGGATTTGTGGGCAAAATATTGGGGGTCCCAACATCTGTGTGGTCACGTGCTGTCCGCCTCTTAGGCCTTTGAGTCCCTTGTGATGGAGACTCTGGCGCATCAACCAACTGCGAGGGACCAAGCTCATATTGCCCATAGGTAGGATCATCCTCTTCCGAGTTGGAGCTATTTTCCTCCTCGCCGCCATCCTCGCTCTCGTCCTCGTCCTCATCATCGCCCCTCCTAAGAGGGCTGCCAATGGTGAGAGCCCCTGAGGGGCGCAAGAAAACATTATTATTAAAAATCACTAAGTAACAAAAATGCATCAACAAACTTATCAAATGTGGCACAACAACCCTCTCCCCTCCCCCCACCTGTACTCCTCGAGGCGGCCCTAGTGGATGGACCAGAACGTGGAGCACAACTTGAGGGTGCACGAGAACCTGAGGGTGTAGCAGCCGCTTGTGGCTCTCCTGATGCCATGCAATTCAATTTTCGCGCCATTTTCCGACAGCCACGATGAAATCTCTACAATCACAAACATATGTAAGAGCACACAAAAAATCAGACACTGAAGCACATTAGCACCTAACCTGTATGAAGGACCGTAACTTGCTCGCCTCATCCGGATCACCAATGGGAACACCCAATGCAACAAGAGACTCATTAGCGAACCGACCAAGTTGTTGTCCCTGTGATTGACAAGTCAAAGTGCATCCAATGCATAGTTCATAAAAGGGACAAATACATTTATCAAATAAACCCAACAAATGAACCAAACTTACAATGTAGTCTTCCACCGGTCCCCGCTGTGTCTGCGTGCCCTGCCTTGTCATATCATCGTACTGGTCGAAAACATCTTCCGGATCAGAAGGTAGATCCTCGACAGGACCGGCATCCATAGCTACCTTCAGCTTCAGCCTTGTGTTCGCTCTCAACCATTGCAAATAATTTTCATAAGGCGGGTCACGGTGAATTGCACCTCCTATCACAATGTTGGCTCCCCTACTATCCCAAGCGTTAATGTACCCTTGGTGCTTCAGCCCCCAATCCTTTTTGCCCCTCTGGCGTCGACGGTCGATACTACAATCAACGATATCAAAT